>VJOZ01067240.1:0-12026 GCA_009801055.1 Stichopus horrens
GACAAATTAAAAAAAACACTAACAAAAAGACACAATGCTTATAACCTTTATCTACAACAAAATGGAAACACATGTAACAATTAGCACTTGAGTGAAAATCGAGAAAGAATGGCATGATTGCTACGACAACAAACATCAAAGAAAAACCAAAGAAAAAATCAAAATACAAGAAAATAGCCTCATTAGGAATACTTTTTCTAATGTCATTAAATACAATTTGTACAAGTAATTAAAAAAAAAGAGAATTAAGGAAATCCCCTGCTTAGGAACTTTAGTCTCTCNNGGACGTTTACAGCGAGTCTAGATTACCTTACAACCAACAGGCACATAAGTTATGAGATAAATTGGACAATGGATCGAAGATAAATACCTGGATTCGTACATACCTGTTTTCCTTTTTTTCTTTAAAAACCCTGATGTACCACAATTTTGGACTATTTCTTTGTTGGTTCCAATAAGAAAGTAATAATTGCTACATTTTCAATGACTTTTTTCCTTTGAAATTAGTGGAATATCATCACAACATTATCTTTTACCCTTGTCTTAATTTTTTGGTATTTGTTTTGTTTTGTTTTCTTTTTTTTTTTGAATTAACAGAGATTAGACTGGAAGAGAGAAAGCACTTTTTTTAAATTTGTGAAGGACTGGACCCGTTGGGTTGGAAACACTAACATTTAGAGTACATTCTCCTCACTGTGAGGTTTGCCTTGATTTCAGTACAACTATTCATTTGATGTGAACAAAATGTCACACAAATCAAATCACCTTTGCCATTGATGATGGGCAGACCATAATCACAACAACAAAGATATCATAAATTATTTTCCCGGAAATTCCATCTTGTTTTCCATGTATTTTAACATCAGTTTCTGAAAAAGATTCATTTATCTCTGCTTATGTCAAACACTGCTTCGGTATTTTTGAATGACCACTCTCTTTCCCGCTCATGGTATGATGAAGGCTACACTCTCCACTGAAGAGTGGTGTCTGAACAGAGCAATGTTTTTGAACTTCACGGCTACCACCTCTGAACTTGTTCATACTTCTGCTAAATGATCTGAAAGTTGATGGATGCACTACAAATCACCCAAAAAGAGAGATTGCAGATGATCTATTATCTACGCCAAAGAGCACCAGCATTTGGCTATTCAGACCATCACTGCATGAGGATCCATACGCACACTCAGACATGCAAAAAAAGGTGTGGAAGCTGTTGATAGTCTGAACAGTATACTACGGACAGTTACATTCCCAATTAAGAAAACAGAATACTACTGAAATGGTGACCACAAGCTACTTAAAAATTACAAACCCCTTCGCCATACTCCCTGTCTCTTTTCCCACCCTCTACGGTTCTCTTCAGCAGAAGGATTCCAAAGCAATTGGAGTAATTTGCAACTGTAAAAATTTTGTAAATTCAAGCGTTTGTTTACTCTCATTGCAAACATGGCGAAGGAACGTATGAAGGTAGGAACGTATGAAGGTAAATAAAAAAAAAAAAAGGAGAGGGGAAGCATCCTTTGATGATGTCACATGTTGGTGAAAGACGAATCATTCAAATTTCTGTCATTACCTGTACTGAATGAATTATACTTACAACAAATAAAAAACAAAAAGAGTATTCTGATACTCTGAAATATTGACTTATCAGTCCAAAAACAACATACACTAGTCCATTTTAGAAGACCTTTTTTTTTGCACTTTTTGAACGACATAATCAAGCCGAAACATTTACATCCGGCTGACATTTCCGAATGGGATATGCGCTTGTGTTGGGTGTGAGTGGATATTGCATACATTATCTGGAGCTGACATTTATTTGGGGTAGATTCTGATTTGGAATATGCAACATATTGTAATATTTTACAATCTTAAAAGACGCTGCTGTGCTGCTAATGAAATTAAACAAGGCAATATGTGACCTAATATTTGACTTTGGTGAAAAAGGCTCCCCACTTCAACATCCTTCAGCACTAGAAAATCAGAGGTACAAGGGAATTTTACCAAACTTATGATTGTTCTAGTTTCTCAACAACTAACCATGAACAAAACTATCAACACACTGATGCAACACCTGATGAATGCAAGAAGCACAGAACTGCACAAAGGAGTGATGCCCATTACAGAAACCCAAAGAGAATTTTTTTTCTTGTGGAAAAGTTAAGTTTCTGTCTTTCTTTCTCTTTTTTTTTGTTGAAATTACTGCAGTTGAAGTAGCACTACCACCACCTCTGATAAAAAACACACAACATACTCTCTCAAGTGAAAAATTTTAAATGACTATGTCATCATGTAAAAATCCCACACCAGATAAACCTCTGAACTTTCTGTCGATCAACCCAATACTTTCAACGCCCAAAACTTCCAAAAAAAACCAACTCCTACTCTCCGTTTCGTTCTCAGTTTATAAATTATGTACACGTTATTTTACCAAATGAATGTAAAATTTGAATGAATGGAGATGAATTGATTTATGATATCTGGCAGTTACTTCATATGCTGTGAAACGGTTTGAATGAATGAAACGTTTTCATCACAAAGCAGATAATACTCCATTTTGCAAATAATTATGATTTCAAAAAATTCACAAACATGATTAGTCTACTTCTTTTTATTCCATAAAATTACCCCCCAAAGACGGTGAATTAATTCCTACATTTCTAAAATCTAACCTGCTTGATTCTAAACTATACAAAAATTTTCTTTTCTTCACAGTTAAGTACATGTCGATTAATTCCTTTATTAATTTCTTTACATATTTAAATAGTATTCTAGTTGATCATTATCTTCTTTCAAACTCTTTGTTCCAAGCTTGAAAATGACCCAAATTTAGTTCAAATGAAACAGTAAAAACAACAGATCAGGCCCGAGATAGAAACATCTCTCTCGTTTACAAAGTATAAGAATAAACATGTTCTTTGGAACTTTGAACAATTCAGACAGAAAGGTCACTTGTTTTATTCAGATGTGATTCTTGGTAAACCACACAGATTTTGGTTCCATTTCGTGAAGTTAGACATATCATTCCTCATAAATTATTCTACAGGTCTTCAAAGCCAGATGCTGAATTTGTATCGCACTTTACTGCCAAAAATGAAAAACGAACAAAAATAGGTTTGAACTTGGGGGACCATTTGATTCCAAATTAAACCAGATCATGAGAATCAATGAAGGGAAGAGAAACACACTGTTGAGATGTCAATGCAAACATTTATCGGGGCATGTGTTGCTGATGGTAACAATGAAATTATGATCTGTCAAACTACACAAAGTCACTACATTGCTGAAATATACTAATCTTGAATCAATATGTCATACAACAGTATCAAAATTATCAGTTGATATCCGTTAAATATTTCGAATTTTTCTGTTCGCCCAAAAATGTTTGTGTGAATAGAACCGACATAGCGACTGGCACCAGCAAGATATTAGCCGATCACCGATCATGATTAGGTTATGGATTTTCATTCCTGCAAACAACAGAGGACATTCAACTGTTTTTGCGAGTAAATAGATCCAACCTCTTTCCAAATCTGACACCACAGGGCCACCACTTTGATATGTTTCACGTTTATCAGAATTCTTCTCTCTTCCAACAGGGCGAAAACTTTCACTTGGCTGAATGCTCTCAATCTGTGATGGCAAATTTAGCTATGATCTTGTACTAGTGTATTCTGAAATTTCTTTGGGTCTTTTGAATACTAAGGGGCTTTGCAACTGCATTTCCCATTGTGATTAAGTTCAGACACACTATTTACATAAAGTAAAAGGTGTGAACTATTAGATATTTTAGAAGCAAAAATAGGCACTACCTTGCACAAATTAGGCCTAATTAACACACAAGAAGGTGTCCCACTGTGGGCTGATCTGTTTACATATCCCACACTAAGTTCTCTGGTTGGCTGGGTTTTCTGCAAAACTGAAGAAAAAATAAGAATTCTTGTTGTTTCAGAGGGCCCTCTTAAAACTGGTTTGTACACACTTCCTTTACCTTGGCACTAGAGCAAATAGGTTCATAGACTACAGATTTATGATAAGACCGGCTAAAGGGACATGGTTAAAGCAATGAAGCCACAGCTCATATGAGGTTGGTACTTTTCGGTTAAGAAATTACTCAAAGCTAAAACTGTGACTGTTTTTAAGTCAAACCACCCAATGAAAGATTTAACCAACGTACTGAGATGAGCAAGCTGTCAGTAATGTATAGAATTATGATGCAGAGTGGCCTTATAAAATTCAAACAATCCACAAAAGTTTCCAGTCTTTACTTTGGTGATTTTGAAAATCCAGACTTGATTGACTGGTAACCTATGGTGTTATAAGAGGATAACTATATTGAAAAAAAAAGAAAAAAAAAAGGAAAAGTCCTTTTAGGGGTTTCTAGCAGTTATAACCAGTCAAGTATATAATATTGAATGTGTTATATACATGAACACACATATACTTGTTACAAAATTTTGTCAGCATTTTGCAACATTTGGAGTGTTTTTTAAAAGAAAGGTCACGAAAACTGTACTGAGATGACAGCATGACTACAACTTCAATAGACACAATTGAAATGTCACTTTCGAGAGTTTTTCTCCCTCGTGACACTTTCCAGAACTTGTGGCAGGGTCTGCACAAGCAAATTAGCTTAAAGGAGTGAAAAAAAAGTACAGTGGAAATATCACATGTGGCGTCCATATTTGGATTCCTAGCATACTTGGCATACACACAACTCGTAACAGCTCGAACTAAAAACTTATTGTTTCTGGATTCCCCTGCTTGCTGTTGTTTCTGTTGCAGATATTACTGATTAAATGACATATTGCTCTGATGCAGACAGAAGTCTCTTTGACCCACCATGTCCCATACAAACCTATCATTAAATCTTTGGAAGGCATTCTTTGACTGTTTCTAAAATTGCTACCTTGTTGGTCGTTCTTAGAAAAGGGGGCAGGTTACGACAGAGACACCAATTAAAAAAATTCTGCAAATTAAATTCCACTCTCTGATAATACTTTGGTTCAAGGATGATGATGGCTCACTCAGCCTTCATCCTGTGTTTGACAGCTGCTATCTGGAGCACACATAACGGTGACTTACCACCACTGACATACATGACATGACACAAAAGACATGGCGAACAGAAAGATCACCAACAAATCAAAGTGATGGTTTTAATTAAGTTGTATGAACTAAAAACAAAGCCATGGATACAACAAAGACGCAACTTGATTCAAAGTCAATGTTGCTACAATATTTATGGAAAAGAGTCAGAGCTATGCAAGTGGTTACTGGCAACTACAAAGTCATGGCTGGTGACTAGAAAGTCGTGATAGGTAACTGCAATGTCATGACTGATGACTGCAAAGTCATGAAAAGTGACTTCAGTCATGACTGGTGACTGCAAAGTCATGATGGGTGACTACAAAGTCATGACAAATTATTACAAAGTCCTGAAAGGTTAGTACAAAGTCATGACTATTGACTGCAAAGTCATGGTTGGTGACTGTGCAATCATGACATGTGACTGACATGTGACAAAGTCATGACAGAAGACTTTAAAGTGGTTACTGATGACTACAAAGTCATGGAAAGTGACAACCAAGTCATAAACAAATTGCTCTGATAAAGTTTCCCAACTTGAAGTTTGTGAAATGGAATTCCTCAGCAATGATCAAGCTGCTCTCTACTGCATCTAGCATCTGGATAGATTTTGTTTGCCTTTAAGATGAATATTCAGAGGTTTTCAATTTGCACGATGAATATTTGTGTTCCAAATCAACTGCAGATATCATCTAAGACGAAAGCAACACACACAGTTACAGTTACACAATGTGCAGCAAGCATTCATCTGACATGAAACGCTGAGGTTCAAACGAGACGGTAAAACAAAAAAGCGAGCACGAAAGATCATGACTTTACAATGTACCGCAGGTAATTACACAAAATGCTTCATATTTACTTGTTACAAACATGTTACTATGCACTGAATTACCCATGTCCACAATGGGGGCAAAAACAACAACCAAAAAAAAAATATTGCACCTTTTCACCATAAATATAAGTTAGTAGAAAACAAAAAGGGCCGACTACTGATCTGTCTGTGGCCCAAGGACCATAGACTTGTTCTAAATTTAACAGTTCTTCTGCTGGTAGAATGAATATTCTGATCCTATTAAAAGTATGATACATACTTTTCACATTTGAGGTAATTTTCAGAGTACAATTGTATCAGATTAAAATGAAAATAGCAGAAGAGCCGAATAAATAAAAACAACCAGTAGACATTATACGACAAGTTTTAGGGTTTACTTTCGAGTTTGGTACACCAACCCATGAAATTCTGAGCCTATCGATAACCATATCTGAAGGAAATACAGTTCGCAAACAACAGAGATGGCAAATTCTTTCTGCTCATTTGGCTTAAATGATCACGGGTCATGGAGACAGAATGCCTTTGGCAGAGAAGGAGGACTGAGGCAATTAACTGAGTAGAATTTCAGACAAACCTAAGAAAAGAAGAAGTCAGGTGACTTGAACCAGTTGAAAACACGGAAGGGTACATCAGGAATGACCAGCGTACATGTAGATCAGTATCTACCATAGAACCAAAGCCTCAAATAAAAAGTAAGGATCCTCATTCCCTGACAGGAATATTGAAGAATTTTACAACTTTGATGGCTTGATCTGATATGATTTTTCAAAATAGGTCAGTTCAGAACATTGGTAAATATTTAAAGGCTGGAATCCCGAGATCAATCTTCCAAACATAGTTTTTAGCGTGGCAGCCTTTTCAATATCCCTACCTACCCGAACCCTGCCTTCCTCCAAGGAAAAACCACCCTCAAAGCCCAATTCACCGGCTCACGACCAATCATAGGTAGCAAAAATTGGTGGTTTCTAAAATAAAAACAATCATCAAATTGAAATTCTACAATGAGTTCTCTGGACATCAGATGCTGCGGTTGCTTCCACAAAAGGTAGCAAATCGATGCCATGAATACACAGACATATACGAAAATAGTCTTCGGTACGAAAATACTTCAATTTCCTTTACCAATTTTTTTTCTTTTTTTTCTTGTACGGATTCCGATGATTTCATTTTGCAAACCACGTAGCGGTAATAAATAATACAGATAAATTAACACGCAATTGCACGAAAAGGCTATTGAAGATGAACCAATTTTTTTTTGTGAAAATCCCAGAAGCTGCTATTTCTTAAAACCAACTGTTGATGTGAATTAAAATATTTTCATCTCCTCAAGAGTTGGTAACAGAGATTTTCTGAGAAGAAAATAAGGAAGTGTCCAGTGCCCACTGACAGACAAACAAGTAGAAAATATTACACGTATTACACCTTATTTTCATTACGTTTTGAACTCTTTAACACATTAGGCATTATCTAATTTGAAGGGAATATAAAAAAAAGGGCAGCTTGAGACAACAATTTTTACCCTCAGATTACTAAAACACAACCTTTGCCCCTAATCAACATTGCTTCTACATTTTAGCACACTGACAGGTGTCGAAAAAATGCACCATGTCTACTTTTCGACCCGCCGTCAGGATCGACGAGGAAACAAACTCAGACTTTTAGGCAAGACAGAGAAAAAAAAGAAATGCGATGACTTCTACACTGTGCAGTCACAGAACACCCACGGGAAGGCAAAACTCGAATACCTGAATTCATTAAGTGTCAAACCGTTTGTGGTTGATTGGTCCTTCCGTTTGATATGATTATCCAGAGCAGACTGAGGTATCTAGGTGAGCAACTCGTTCACATAGTCGAACAATCTGTCGTCTGTTTGATCCTTTGGGAATTTCTTGGCAAGTGAATCCTGTTGAGTCGAAGGAGAGAAAGACAATTTGTCGTAAAGCAGAAGAATTTCAAAGGGACTTCATCCACATTTAGAAATGGCAATGTTGGTACTAATCTAGCTAGAGGTCATTTGAATGGAGGTTTTGTGACCTTCAGGAGCTTCACCCTCGGATGGTTTTAAAACTAAGCAGGAATATCCAGCTTGAAGATGTGAAAATTAAAGATGGGGATATTTCCTCCGGTTGCAAAATGTCACATGATCAAATGAGTACGCGGCTGACTAGCAGAGTGTGTCGGGTACTGAGCAGAGGTACAGTAACGGGTTACCTGAGAGTTGAGATATTCGAATGGCGCAGTGAATGAGTTGCACAAGGTGGTTTAGTAAGGGAGACAAATACCACCATGGTAGCACAAGTACCATGGAAACTGAAATGCTTGACTGTGGTTTGATGTTGGCTGTCTAGTGACACGCAGTCAAGTGTTCGGCTTTTTCAGTGTAGGGGGATGGTTCAATTTCACCACATGTGGCACATTTTACCCAACAATTATGACCAACAAATTAAAACTCATTATGTATGTTGCTAATGAACGCCTTCTATCATAGGCTTAGCGGAACTCCAGATCTTGTGGCAGGGTTCGTCCGAGTCCCCCCAACTCCCCTTGGATATGGGCCTGACGTGTATGATTCTCGTCTTCAGGATGCAGGCTCGTTGGCTCACAGTAACAACTGATAGGCTTCCCTGTGCTTACTCAATGTGATTTGTTAGTACTCTGAATACGAAATCCACTAAGCTCCATATCTAATTGGGAGTTCCCTAAACTCTACATCTTGTGAAATCCCTCCAAACTGTCTATCTTGTGGGATCCCCCAGCACCCAATATTATGGCAGATTCCCAAGGATTCCTTACCTAACCACAACTCTATTTTAAGAGACCACACACTCCCCCTCCTTTTGTGAGACCTAGCCATCTTGTGACATTCCTCTTCACTCCTCATCTTGTTGCATTCATCCAAACTACCTATCTTGTGAGATTCCTCAAAACTACCAATTCTGTGAGATCCCCCCTCCCAAAAAAAAAACAGCCCATCTTGTGAGATTCCCTGACTTTCCATCTTCTGAAATAATCTTCAAACTCTCCATTTTGCTGTATTCCCCAAACTCCCCCATCTATAAGATCCTCCAGCAGCCCATATGGTGAGAATCCCCAAACTACCCATCTCAAGTAATTACACTCATCTAATGTCAATCAATTTAAAGTTTTCTCCATCCCAAATGTTACTTGACCTTCATCAAATACAGGTGACTTATTTTATTCAAATATCTTACATTCTAAAATGAGATATCTTCATGCTTTTTTTTTCTCTTTGAAATGCAGTGTTCACAAAGGATTTGCAGAGTGAATATCGCAGATCTCTAACCGACCTTAGAATACCAGCAAACTTCCACCCGATGTCAAACACCTGTGTGACAAATAGGAGGTTTGACCGAGCATTCCTGTTTGAGGTAACAATTTTAAATGTAAGGCATCTCTTGCACACACCTGACTACAAACTTTACACACACCAGATTTCTACAAGATTGCAACAGTATACTGTTTCATCAAAAACAAAATGCCCAAATATTTGACAAAGAAGACCATCCATAAAATCCCTTTGCAACCGCGTTTCACACCATCACCAAACGAACAGCGTTTGTTTCACATGGCCACTCGCAAATGTCACAAGGCGGTTGCTGTGCAGGACTTTTACCGTGGCCTGCTAAATCAGAAAATGACACACAGAAGTGTAAAGGCGACCTGAGACACTCGAGACCAAACAGTAACTACAAGACACTGACCTTCAACTTGGACAGGAATGTCTCGTCTTGATGCCAGTTTTCTCTGAAGTACACCATATCTGGAGTATTTCTGTAAAATTCTACCAGGGATTTCTGAAAAGAAACCAAACACAAATTTTGCTATGAATGTCCTGTTTGCCACAAGCATGACATGGTCCCAAAGTTATGAAAGTGACTTATCTTATAGCTGATTATGTTTTTTTTTTCAACTGTTTCAATGGCTACAAGTTGCAGATAAAAAATGACCCAATCAACCTTAATACAGATGATTTTCTGACTGTTTTTTGGGGGGGTTTGTTGCTATGGTAACATCCAGAGGATGATATTTCCACCAATCGACTGTTAGGTGATGAGTTTACACCAGAGTTAAAACGTAACACTTGATGGAGATACTCAAAAAAGTATAACAAGTTTTTTGTCTGTAAGGGTGACTGTCGATGGAAATCGCATGTAAGGGTACAATTGTGGAACTTGAAAGGGGTGAAGAGGATAGATGGGGGGATATGTGAGGAGTGTGAGAGGATACACAGGGGGATATGTGGGGAGTGTGAGAGGATAGACAGAGGGATATGTGGGGTGTGTGGGAGGATAGACAAGGGGAAATATGGGGAGTGTGAGAGGGGCCTTCAGTTCATGTCAATCCTTCAGTTTTAGTTTTGGAGCTGAATGTTGCCTGGTGACGGGCTACCACCAAGAAAGACTCTAAATACTCCAGATATTACATTTTGACACTAGCAGCGATTGTGAATCGTTTTAAAAAGGTAAACAGTTAACTGCAAATTGAGAGTAATTAGATACATGATTCAGAGAAACTAACCTGAATTGCAGAAGACAATCAATTTTGAGTAATACCATTGATAAAGTTGTTTGATTTGGATCAGCTGTTTTCACAAATATCAGAATGTAACATTAGTAACTATCAAAAACCTACAAATTTGATCAAGTTCTTATCACAACAGCAGGCATAAGATGACCCAACACATGAGCTACATTTTAATACCGTTGCAGTCTTTCCCCAGTTGAAGTGATAGCATCACAAATATCACCTGTCTCCTAGACAAATGACATCATTTACTGTCCGCTTCATAATGTGAGGTAAGGCACTGAGAATTTGCCCTTTTTTTGCCCCCTCATCCACAAAAGCCACGCTGTCCCTTCTACTGTCCGTTCACGACGTGTAACGAATGTTCTTACCAATTCAACGAGTACGTCTTGCGTGAGGAACATGTCTTGCTGGCAGCTGTAGCTCATGTTCACAGGCATCCCATAATGCTTTTCAGGGTCCTATTTCAGGGAAGCAAAACAGAAGAGCGGTACTGAACACATCAGGTCAAAATAGCTACATAAATACTGATTGTGTGCATAATGAATACAAATGATTGTACAGACATGGAATTGAAAATTGGGATGTGGTCTGAGTGTTCTCGTGTGGGACAAAAACTGACACATAGTTTCGCATCGCAAGAGGTCATGAAAGCAAAGAGAAACTTACCGTGACTTCCGGAGAGGGCATGACCCAGAATGACCTCAGCGTCGATTCTTTGACAGCACGTTGTAGGTTGTAAGGATCTGCATTGAGACGAGCGAAGACAACAGCAGAGACAGGGTAAGTACATAAATCACATACGCACCAATGAACAGCAGTCCATTCCATGCAGATGATTGTTTTGAACGGGCACACAAAATTTCAGAAACCAAACCTGTATGGTATTTTAACATGTCATGAGTATTATCTTTTCATTAAAAATTTAAACATTATCATAATGAAGGAACACAAATTACATCTTGTCCAACCCTGTACACAGTTGGAAAGAACTGTTTGGAAGATATGAGCAGGCCAGCTTAAGTGACAATTTCTNNNCCAGTAAATAAGATATGGTATTACATTAAATTGTAAACAAAAGTGTCATATTATGACTTCATAGCAATCTCATTGCCTAACAGGATTTACATTTTGGGCACCTGGCTACCCACCAAACTAAGACCTGCAGGTACCCAGTCCAATTTTTTATTTGGTACAAACATTGGTAACTTTCTCATGTTGTCAAATAGGTCGATAGATTAGCAAGTTATGTGCTATGTCCTTTTTTCCCAAATTTACTCAACACAACATAAACATCACACTTCATTTAATGGTTGCAACTATTCTCATGAACGAAAGGCTAACAACAGGCCAATAACCTACATTATTCACACGAACCTAAGCTCTAACCCAAAGCATAACCCTCGTAACTATCATTGATAGGCTAAGATCTTTAGGCAACAATTTGTTGTATTTGCACGAATTTGTCGGGCGAATGGCCAAAACCTAATTTCAAAGGCCACAGGTGTTGCAAGAAAGCATGCATCCTGCAAACCTTTCCAGATGCATCTCTTTTTGAATG
>VJOZ01067339.1:0-13838 GCA_009801055.1 Stichopus horrens
ATTAACCTGACTGCCTCTGAATGCCTGTGCTTGTGTGAGAGCCATGTGTGGGTGTGTCCCTATGCTTGCACATAGATTCGGTGTCTGTTGCAGCTCTTCAGTGTTTACATGGCAACTGTCTACATCTCTACCACGTCTTACGATCACTTTGCATCTCAGTTGAATGCTTATCAGTTCTCATGTAGATTTACAGAAGGCCGTCCCAATCCTTTTTCACTTTTTCAAATTAAGTTTCTTTAAGTGTGAAATGGTTGAACGATATTCGATTAGTTGTTGCTTTGCTAGTCACTGAGTTATTATTACTTTGACTATCAAATATTATACGTTAATCATTTGTTACACAAACGATAGTTTGATAAGGCAATAGGTCCTCTTTTATTACTACCATATAAGTATCTGTCAGATAATTTAAGAACTTTATCATTTTACGAAACAAGCCCCCCAAAAATGCAGCTAGTAAATCGACTTAGTGCTTTAAGTTCAAATCATTCAGTACACTTCGATGCATAAGAAAGATCTGATCGCTCGGTCAATTGTACAGTTTTGTTTATAGATAGTAATGTATGGGGTAAGCAAACTATTAGTACATGCGGTACATAATTCAAGCCATCCATGCAGTATATTTTTATACATTTTTTTATTATAAATATTAAGTAAACAAAGTAAAAACTATTTGCACCTCCGCGATTTGCAGAATCATAGGATCACAGTAGCAGTAACACATAACCTGAATGACAAATGATATTATTGCATATTTATAGCGAAATGAAAGTAAAGTGATAGTTTGAATGATGAATGTTTAATCTGCAATGATGACATCTATAGCAGGTGAATCTACGTCTCCATTTCGAAATGTTTCTCCAATGTCGTCAACTCTGAAAGCAACAGGTACATTGTATTCTGTTACGTCACCGGTACAAAACTCTTCTTCGTCCTCGTCATTTAGTGTGACGTCATTAGTTTTACCATGATCATGGTCGACCGTGGTTGATGGGGTTTCGTTTGTCCGTGGATTGTCCAAATTTTCCTCAAAACTTCCCAGTTTGGTTTCTTCTTCGTCTTCAAGTTCCTGTTGTTGTTGCGGAGATTTTCGTTCGTTGCTTTTCCCTACCAACACGACAATGAGTAAGAATAGGACTAACGATAAAACCAATAGGCCAGAAACACCGATTATTACATAGAGAAAAAGGTTATCCTGTTTTTCTTCGACGGCTATATTTTCCTCGGTATTTTCTGTAGTCTTCAAATTTGCATTGGTCATCCCAGTCAACATGGCGTCAGTAGACGGCAAGGAATCAGTCGACATGGAGACGGTTGCTATGTGGACGGTCGTCGTGGAGACAGTCGACGTCATATCAGACGTTACAGAGACCGTCACTGGTTGAAATATAGGAACAGAAGACATTGGACAACCTTCCTCTAGCTGATCTGACTGTGGGTGGAAGGATGAAATATCGTCGTTAATGGATACGTCAGCGGGACCTATTGAGCATCTTTCACCGCTTTTCGATCCGTAGCTACAATCGTATCTAATCTCGGTCTCCTCAGTGGAGAGGGGCCCAACGGTGATTCTCCTTATTATCTTTCTTCGAGCAGTTATCTCCTCATTCGTTGCTATTATTTCACCATTCTGGCTACCCACTACCGTCTTGATCCAAACACATTTTAAGGAGGACTCGCAATAACAACTTAATTGTAGACTGTCTCCTTCACCGTAAACGCCAGAACCGTTTCGGAGACAGGCTGGTTCGCTACTGTTTTTAACGTTTACCGATAACATTCGAAATACTTCAACCGTCGTTCCCGTGTCGTTGTCCTCATACTCAGCCGTGCAGGAGTAATCCCCGTCAGTCTGTTGAGTCGCATTTACTATGTTGTACTCGATACAACTTCCAACACCATTGTTAGTTGCTACTGTTTCGCTACCGATCACGGTTATTGTTACGTTAGCATTAGATGTGTTAGTGACGTGACATAAGAGGGTAATATTTTCTTCTCCGATGAATATAACTTCATTGTTACGACCGTCCATTATGTCGAAAAAGACCTCGTGTGATGCACAGAGTAGTGGATCAAACTGGACGAACAGAAATGAAATCGTGAGTAGTTTGCAACAAAATTCCATAACTTGGGCCTAGCTATCAAATACTATTAAAACCTATCACATTATTCAATACAGCATTTAATCCGCAAATTCTTCACACGTTTCACTCCGAAAAAACTTTACATTCAATTTTTATCAAGACATATTATGCGACAGTGATAAACAAAATTGTTAAGTTGGTGTTCATAGACGATATCTGATCAAACGTGTTGATCTTAAATAAGAGAAAGCGGCGCTGAAGCGGTGCTGTGCATAAAATCCGTACAAGCAAAACGAACAAGTTCCAATGCAATCCTAGCTAAATAGATTAAGATGTAAGGAAAAATGATTAAGGTGACGGTTGTGATACTTGGAAAGTAAAACCAAGGTATGTAAGAAGTTGTGAGATCCTTCTACATGCTGGACTGAATCTTTTCAGGGAATTTGTTGGCTTACCGTTAGTGCTGTTGACATAAGACAATAGCCTGCAGTTGCAGAAAGAAATGTGCAAACAACAGTAGGCTAAAGACCGCAACGGTGCTCTCCCACTCGCAAAGGTAGTGTAAGTCAAACGTGCAGGAATGCCGTTCAACAATATTACGTATTGTGACTTACACTTCCTTCATGCATTTTGTCGTTCATTGACATTGGCCTGTATGTCACGTATTACAATTTTCACACTTTATTGACCGCTCATCTCCCGCCCTCCTCTACACACAGTAATCGAGCTGGTCAGTTTCGGTGAGAGGGGACCAGCGTAACTTTTAGCGGTGCTGTAAAAGGGGCGTTTTCCGAAGGGTCCTTAGGCCTATTCCGAATTTGAAATGCAGTTCATTATTCCGAAGTTTTTTTTGCCCTGAATCGAGCGCAAGGGTCATTATTCTGAAGGATCATTATTTCGAGTCAAACATAAAGGTTATCATCAGGAAGAGTCATTGAGAAAAAAAATATAAAAGAGTAAAGTGCCAACGTCAAATATCTCCGTTCAAATAGTGACCTAATGTTTTTTTTTACTTTCAATGCGGTTAATCCTTAAACGAAATATGCCTCAAATGGCAGTATATTATTGACTAAATAGTCTTCATGGTCTTGCTCTTTCGTCGCCTCCAAATCTAAATTTGTCTGTACTACATCACAACCGATTGATTTCTAGAAACAGGCTCGAATATTTACCAACATAATTTATTTTGCGAATTCTTTGAGATATTTCACTTCTTTGAAATATTTCCTGAAAATGAGAGCGATGAATTGTCTACAAAAATGTTTGCATTTTTTAAGAGCCATAAGAAGCGATGGTGGAGAATTCACTTAAGTTCAGATGTCGTACCCATCAGGTTCAGTTCAAATTTCCATCAGTTTTCTTTTATGAACTGGTACCATTAGTTCGGTATAACGACACTTTAGAACAATAAGCCACACTTCTCCATTCTGAATAACGACCTTTCGGAATAATGACCCTTTCATTTGATTCGGAATTACAACCCCCTTGGAATAATGACCTTAATGTTGAATTCGGAATAATGACCCTCACGAATAATGATTCTTCTGAATAAATACTCTTCTTAATATTGACCCCTATGTTCGATCCCCTCCCCCCTCCGGACTACTAACAGTCTGATTCTGAATATTGACCCTTCGGAATAACGTCCGTTATTTAAAATTTGGAATAATGACCCTTCGGGAAATCAACCCATTGGAATAAAGAACGGCAATCGTAACATAGTTACACAGGGTTGTTTCGCTTAGCCAGTGATCTTCAAGCTTGATTGAGGTGATACCGAAAGAAAAAGATACTGGAGGGGCAAGGGTTGAGTGTCGGCAAAAGTATCTAAGGGGAGCGCTACCATCCGTGCGAAAAGTGCCCAAAAATATTTACATAATCATACACTCAGATGACCGGAATCCTCCCTTCCTCAGCTCAGCAATTGAAATGGTGCTGTCAGTATTATTCTTGGATGGACGTTTTTACATACGTCAACATTTTGTCTAAAAATAAGTCTTTGTGACAAGATAATGGGATAATGCTGTATGGTTATCCAAGGAAAGTGCATTAGCTCAAAGACCGGTAAAAACGAAGCTGTAATTGGATGGAAAGCCGACCAGGGTGTCGATAATCTAATTAAGTTGTGGACAACGCCCCGCCGGCTGATGGTAGCACCGCCACTGAGCACACATCCGTTAAAAGGAGCTATTTTTTTGACGATTTGTAAGGAAACATTCCATATGCCAATACGAGGTAGCGTCATTAGTGATGCTGGAACTACAGTTAATGGCAATTTGAATTATTGTAGCTGTTTTATGAGAAGGAATTGCCTAGGACTAATACCTTAAATGGTGAAGTGTTTGGTCGCACTGAATTAATTTACTAACCAAATTGTTGTCGCATCCACATCTACTGTGTTGTGTGTCAGTTGTTTAGAATCTCTTCGTTTGACTACATGAGAAATCTCAACAAGTGTGACAAAATATCAAAAGTTTTGCAAACTAATTTAAACGAGTAGGGATTCACAAGAAGTTGAAACTAATGAGACTGCTTTGGTAGTCTTTTTTTGTCATAAAGTGGAAATATCTGGCTTGAAGTATGACAATTGATTGAAGAGATACTTATCATGGATCAACGTGTAAGTCTAAAAGTAGCTTACTAAAGATCATGAAAGGTCGTGTAAAATGCATCTATAGACAAGAACATAGTGAAACCCTGAATAAACTATGTTTCTACCTATACCGTTGGGATATGGTCTTTCAAAGTTTGATTGCAAATACGATGATGTGGAAGGTTCCACAGTGTAAGTGTTTCTTTCGTAAGACCTACATATATTATCTTTAATTAATTAATTAATTAGTTTATTTCACATTTGGTTAGTGAATATTTGTAGCAAAGAAAATTCATGCTCTCAAAGCAAACGTAGAATATAAATTCTCAATTGTCCTTGAAATAATGCTTTAAGTAAACAAAGAAGAACATGAGACATATGATGCTAATCCCTGTCTTGACGTCATAAATTTTGCACACTTAGCCAATGTTTCTTTGTAATGGTATGGAAATCAGCCTGTAAAATTGCCAACATTCGAAAGATTGTTATGGAATTTATTGTTATTTATAATGATTAGTACATCCAATATTCTAAAATGTCATTTTCATATCACATAACTTTTGACAGGAAACTAAATAGCAGCACCACTACTTGTGAATGTATTTGTTTCTTGCCCCAAGAAGAGCACTTTTTAGCTCACAATGAAATGTGTCCGACTCAATTCTGCCTGTGGTATTCCTCCATAATTTCCAGTCGCACAAACCCAACCCAGGATTTTGTTATTCCCCCTAATCCTACGTTGGGCACACAAGTGGTTCTCACAGGAATTGAGAACCTTTTACATTTCGGCAACGAAACGTTTTACTTTCTTCGCCGGTGACACAGATTGTCATTAATATGTTAAAAAAAATATCGAAACTTGATTTTACTAAGGTGACGTAATCATTTATTTATTCCATCCGGCTTAGACGTTGTGTAATGACCTGTCCTGAAAAAAAAACAAACATAAAAGCTGGTAAATTGAAATTTGGATATTTAAGGCACATCCACCAAGGGCACTGATATCGATGGCGTTTTACTCAGGGCAGTGAAATTAGGCAATGCGAAGATAACAGTACGCACAGTTCAGTTACATACAGGTGAGAGGTCAACACCTACCCTTAAGGTATAGGCCTAGTTACTATGTGCTTTTTAAACATGACAATCATGTACATGTCAGCGAAGCTGTTTACCGTGAGTTGAACCACACATAGTCATACAAGCATGTGAAAAAGTACAGAATACCTCCTCATGCTTAGAAACTAATCCTGCAATGTTAAGTGTGATGGTGTGCAAGTTGTGTGTACTAAAATTAAAACAATTTGTGAATTCAGACCTTTCTATGTTATTATGCATCATTGTTTTTTTTTCAGGGGGATTATCAGATTTTCTTTAAATGATCTTAATCCTGCTTTGTGATAAGAAACATATCATTATAAAAGCGACACTCCAAACAAAGACTGCTTTAGCAGATAACTTAATTAAGAAACGAAAATAATCACTTGACGTTATACTTTGTCGCAGTGTGTTTATGAAAAGCCATACTCTTCAATAAATACACAAACAAGAGCGTCAAAACTTTTTTGTCACGATTCTATTTTCCCAGTGATATGTACTATTTTCACTCGTTTACAGTGTAGGCCCATTAGCCTATAATGACTTAAAATACAAGAAATTGGTAGCAAATCCATCCACCTGGTCTATAAATTAAATTTGACTGGGTATTTATTCGACGTAAAAAGTTATGAACAGACGGAGTACAAAGCAATGTGAACTAATGTGTAAATCCGAAGTAAGAAACTGTGGTGCAGAAAATTAGTAATGAGTCTCTAGCGCATAGACAGTACCAAAATGTAAACTTTCTGCGAAACTACAACTTTTTCGTGTTTTTTTTTTGTACCATATGACAACCACTGGCGTGCTAAAATTACTCCGAAAAGACTAAGAGGATATTTTTTTTCAATTGCCATGATTAAATCTGAAGTTTGAGTGTACCTGATACATAGTAGGGGTGGTCCCCCTTTGTTCTCTTACTGACTAACGGTTACAAAATTCACCAGTAACTGGGACGAGGCAGAAGGTGATGACGTTACCACCTACCCCACCCTCACGGTCACACACGTAATGAAATACGCAATCCGGTTCTGGTGAAAAGAAAACTGAACGTATACGTGTAAGGATGATGATCGAAAACAATATTACTATCCTTGATATCACTGCCTCCTTTTTCGTATTTTAGTCTTGTAGTTTTTGGGGGTTGGTTTTGCTAAAAAGATCCTCATATTGTACGACAGTATTACAGGATGACTCATTACCAATGTTTACAATGTTTACGTGTCTATTAAAATTCCACCAGGAAGTCTAGCTGTCAGAAACCGCAAGACGTGTTCGGTACCATTGATTCATTGATTATGTTACACACGAACGAAACTATCCTAACTTTAAACTGTATTCAAATTCTAGGATAATATCTTACATACCCCATCTATTTCTTTGAATGCCGATGGCTCATACCTTTTACAAACAATAACCGTCCTACGCAATGAACTTTGGAAGGTAAACAGAAACTTTACCCCGATCTGTTCAAGGTATAGTGTTGTGTACTTATATTGTGATATCTGTAGTTACTACATTTGAGTCTTTCTGATAGATGTTACATTGTACGATCTTGGCTATAAGAGGAAAGTGTATAGCGTTAACTAAACTTAGTTTATTGAGTGTCAAATGATAATCTTCCATTAAGATACACGACAGGAATTATTCATGTATTCCACGACATTTTAGTTTTGGACTGGAGCCAAAAGGAAGACAACGTTCGAAACTTTGAAAAAGTATTGAAATTTGTCCACTTCGGTAAGTTATTCATAAGTTAGTTTATATGGAGCGAAATGTACTTGTGAAATCAATAGGAAATGGACTGCAGTGGATACTGAGATGATTGCATTCACGGTGGTTGTTTGCATATGTCTTTGAAAACTAAACTCATTTGAAAGAGTAACCAGCTTTCTAACTATCAACAGTATTAGTACTCTGTCTGTGGATTTGCCTTGTACGAGAACCTTGGTTAAAATTGTCGTGATTTACCTTTGTCACACTGACATATGACATCTTTTTTAAACTTTTCAGTGGAATGTACTAAGATTTTCCTGGGGCAACTTTTCAACGCTCCCTGTTGTTTGTGATATTCGACAAACAATTGTTAAAATTCCAAACTTTGTGAACATTTTTTTTTATAGAAATAGTCCTCTTATTGTCACTACTCACTGTCAGTATTTCTCGTCCACAAACTGACAAAAGGACACCTTTTCCAGCCAATGGTGACATTAAAAAGAAATGTGACGTCATTGTTGCCCTTCTTTTATCGCATTGTACTTAAAGAACAGATCAAAGGAGAATGAAACTTTAAAGGTGGGAATCGCGTCACGGTTAAACTGACAACAAACATATCACATGATCCCTGTGATTAACAGGTGGCTTTTCTCTATTGCATAGTTAGTAGAAAAGAGGCAGGTGTTCGGCAGATGGTGTCTGGAAACATCTCCTTTGGATAAGCCAACTTTAAAAGAAAATTTCCGTTGAGCCAGGGATATACCTTACAATCTTAGATCAAATTATATTAATTCTAAGTTTAAGTTTATGGCTAAGCCATGGACGAACCATATCCACAATGAGGAACTATTGTTGAAAGTTGAACGAAAAGTTGATTGATTGCCTGTTCAAAGTAAGCATCAAAAGTGGGTTCAAAGTTAGCAGGAAGCCGAGGGGGTGTCTAAATTGCACCTCATTGATAAGAACTCGAGAAAGTTGTCTTCCTTTCACCAGTCAAAAATTGTGTGATTCAAATGTGTTCATTGCTGTACATTTTGTGTTATGTATTTATAATAGTGTACACGATTGAAATTTTCATGACAGATAAATTTTATGTTTGCATTTACCCCAGGAGCTATTTTCTAGTATCAGGACACGGCCGCCTTGTGATCAGATACTTCACCGGTTTACCGGTTAGAAAGGGAATTTTGTATATTAAATGGATAACACTTCGTGCTGCGAAAACCCACCCAATTTTGGAGATAATGGCGTCGATGCAAAGTCTAGATTATATGGATCTCTCTTCACTGAGGGTAAGATGTTTCGTGTTTTCATTTTTTTTTATTTATTTTTTTTACACGTGGGTCTTTGCCTTCTGTCATTTATGCCCACACTGTGGTCTCATGGTCTCTTATCGCCTTTTCACCCGGAAATGTGTACATGATGTGTCATATTCTCACCAACGCCCCCGCTTTCATCGTAACCGTCTGTAGACGTTCTTCTTTCTTTTATTTGAAACAGGACCCGGCAGGAATCTTTGAGTTAATAGAGAAAGTTGGCAACGGTACCTACGGTGATGTATGGAAGGTATGCTATATTGAATAAAGGATAAACTCATATAGAAATCTTGCTTTCATTAAGTGGTACATTTTTTATTTACTCACACCAACGGCATACACATAATTCTACAAGCACATTGACAGGAAGAAATTGAAAAAAAAAAACAGACAAACAAAGAAACAAACATACAAAAGAAAAACAAACAGTTCAAATCAAATGTAGAATTCTAGAACATTAATTGTCATTAATGAGACGGGTGTTATGTATGCACATGCAGTCTAGGTTAACACAGTTGATACAATTTGCCTCTTCGAAGATATTTACAGGAAATAAATTCCACATAGCAAAGACGGACGTTTGCTGCAGTACTAAATTCAATCAAGTGATTAGCTACCAGAAATGAGCTTAAAGTAACCAAATTTGTAACTTATGTATGTTTCGATTGATCGAGAACCTTATTGATCCGACGAAGGCAGATATTGGGAAATGTTTTGAATGATTGAATGTCGTATACTGCTATTGACAACACCATGGATTTTGTCAATACTACAATAACATTGACCGAGATGTATTATTTATGTGTTTTTGTTGGAATGAATAAAGGGATGGTGTTGGTGAAATATCCGAGAAAAAAATCTGTTCGTAGTGCTATATAATGCACTTTGTTTTTATTAAGACACTCGACAGTTGCACTGAGATAGTTAAATAATAAGATGCATGCTGTTGCAATTAAATGCACTATATCAATATTTATATATATATTTTACATATTTGAAAAGAAACATGCACCCACTCTAACACTTCACTATCTTATGCAAGTTTGAAATGTATATGTTTTTACATCACCTTCCCTTCTACTGATATGACAGGGTCGCCATCTGCGGACCGGTCAAGTAGCTGCAATCAAAGTCATAGAGGTTTCAGAGGTAAGTAACGTAGATCATTAAATTGTTGAAAAATATTCTATGACAGAGTCCTCAAATTTGTTTGAATGGGGCAACACAGAGTGCATACATATTCCTACATCAAATCTAATTTTTATACCTTTCATAGCATTTTCCTAGAAGAGATATTAACGCTCCGTGGGAAAGTTTATGCGTCACTCCATAAAACAATAAATTCAAATAAACTACTAAAATCAAATGACTTTGTGATTCCTTGCCAATTTCCATAAATAAATGCTTACCAATTTTAAAGTTCAAACACCTTAATCTTTTTGAGATTCCGTGTCTAAACTATCACCTCTATTGACCGATCATACTCAGTTGGCCTTCATAAAATATGACAGAAATCATCTATTAATCAAGTGCTATCAATGTAGGCTGACGTTACATGCAACATTTATTTGCAGAGATGCCCTCTGTAATATGTTTACATACTTTAAGCTCCTTCGACCTCAAATGACCTTTGCCCCAATGAGAAACAATGATAGGAATCATCTATTCACCGTGGACTTACCAACACACCAACCTTGAAGTTTAAGCACCTTAACCCTTTTTCAGATACCGTGTTTGCAAACCAAGGCAACACACACACGCACACTCACACGTCATCATGACCGTATAAGTTGCAAACACTTACTAATGAGACCTGATAAGGAAATTATACAACACTGTCACGAGTTGACTTGTGAGGATACTTGTAATAGGTCTTTGGTTGGCCATCGATGTAGTCGTTCCTGTGGACGTTCCAGCGAATTTATAAATCGGTTTCATGATGTATGATACTGAACATCGCACCAGTGACGTAATAAGTACATTAATGGTGTACAATATCTCTCTAAGTATTAAAACGGAAACTTATTGGTTAATTGATATTACCCATTGTCTCCTGATTTGGTTGTGCGAAATACACAGACCCACAAAATAAGTGCTTCTTTGGTCAGTTCACCAGATATACTGTTCAAATTGCATTTGAACAGTCTACACCTTATTGAAACTCAAATCCAGGTCCACATATATCTGCTTCGTTATCTTACATAACTGGTTTAACACCTCTTCGTTCTAAGAGACTGCTAAAGGCTAGGAGGGTTTAATACACCATCATTGTCAGTGGAAAATAAAATTCGTAAATTTAGTAAGACGATAATGTTTGCTTTGACTTAATTTCAGGATGAGGAAGAATTTATCATGCAAGAATTCAACATTCTGAAAAAGGTAACACTTTTTGAAGAATCACTGTCGACAAAACCTGTTTAAAAACAAGACGTTATTCCTATAAGCTATCAAGGTATACAAGGAAAGAATGCTTGTGAATTTTCATGAGTTATGTTAGTAGCGAAGACATAGACATATCTAAAATCCAGTCAAGGGTTGAGTGTTTGTCTCAAACTACAAACACTGTTTACCGTATCTTATAGTGACTTTATTTGAAATGATTGTCTTTAATGACTTCAATTTGCTGCACATTAGTTGCTCTTTGAACATATTTAACTAAGGGATCTTGTGCTATCCACCTATACGAAACAGTTTAACAAGTAGCAGTTTAGCAAGTACAGACAGTAAATATTCACCACATAAGATATCATATACTAATCTTTATTGTCGTCGATATTCAGTTTGAAGAATTTATACCTGGTTCCTTTCGTGGCATTACTTTTTCCCCAGTATTCAAAACACAGAAACATTGCCAGGTTTTACGGAGCATTTGTTAAGAAGCCATTGAAGAAGAAGTCGGATGATCAACTTTGGGTAACATCAAAACTATCTTAAGTATATCTCAAGAAAAAATATATTGTAATACATTCAAGTTTTCGTAAAAATCGCTTAAGGACCTTTTTTTTCTTGCTTGACTATCAGTAAATTGTTTTGATATGTACATATTGTCTGTGTGTTATTTTAGCTCGTCATGGAATTTTGTGGAGCTGGAACTATAACAGACTTAGTGAAAGCCACTAAAGGAGAGAGTTTAGAAGAGGCATGGATTGCATACATCTGCAGAGAAATTCTGAGGGTAAGAGCAAAGATCCAGATTTTACATCGCTTTTTCCGCTATTTATCGATATTACATTGATGCATGCTCTCCTTTGAAATAAGTATGATAATCTGCTGTACCAACTATACTAAATATGCCATATTGGTATGCTGTGATTAAGAAACAGAACGCAACAGAATCTACACGGTTAAGCAACTCAGTTTCTTAAAACAACAGACGAACATGAGAATTACACATGATTTACATGTTGTATTAATGTCATTGTGCCAAAAGGGTGCTATTTATCCCACAGCCAATCTTCATTGCTTTCCGTAGTTTCTCCAACGATACCCTTGTCCAATTTTTATTATTCTGTATTAAAGTACCAGTTTTTTTCAGTAACTAATTTTCCCTAGCCATATTTTGAATGTTTCGTAGCAACTACCTATACACATTAGGTTGAAGAATTGTCCCTTGTATTTCCCTCGGTCTTATGACAAACCGTTTTATAATGTATCTCCCAACTTAAGTTGAAACAGTATACTTATTTAAGCGTATTCCATTGAAGTGACCCAAACCACTTTAGTGTACATTTATTTTTGTTGTACTTAAATGTAGTCAATTAAGTAAACCCGAAAATTGAATGTTACAGTTAAGGTAATCTGTTCGTCCTTAATTCGCCTTTATTTTTTAATATCTATAATACAGGCTTACATATAACTTGGGGGATTTATGGATGTTATCAGCCCCCAGCCTCAGTTTCCTTATAGTAATTTCTTTTCATGACAGGGACTCAGCTACCTACACGGTGAAAAAGTAATCCACCGGGATATAAAAGGAAAGAATGTGTTACTGACAGAGGACGCAGAAGTAAAATTAGGTGAATAATTATTGACTACATATACAATACCATGCACGTGAGATGGTGGCAGTGTTCATAATTGTGGCAGAATGGATAAATCCTTCAACGACCTAAAGGGGTTTCCAACACTATGAACAGTCACAGAAAACTTGACAGTGAGAGTTACACATGCCCGTAACAAAATATTACATTAATATTTACAAAAAGTAATATCTCACAAGTATTTAACAAACAATCATTACCGTTTCAATGATTTTTTAAACCATCAATAACATTAGTAAAGTGGGTCATTGAGTCATTTAATTATTTGTATACTTCATTTTCACTCTAATGCCGGAACTGTATAAGTTTTAACTTAGAAAAGCTCAAAGTACTGGTTCGTTGAAAGATCGCACCGTCGAATATTTTGTTCTACCACAGTTGACTTTGGCGTGAGCGGTCAATTAGATAAAACTATTGGTCGTAAAAACACATTCATTGGGACACCTTACTGGATGGCCCCAGAAGTTATAGCGTGCGACGAGGACCCCACTGCAACTTACGACGCTAGGAGTGATATTTGGTCTCTGGGTATCACAGCTCTGGAGATGGCAGAGGGTGATCCACGTGAGTACACATTACACATTAAATGGACATACCGCCAAACGCCGTAAACCAATCCCCCTACCTTCATAAAAAATACTGTCAACCCGATCATCTTGCAGAATCCACCCTTTCTATTTGACCATTTCGATAAATAGTCACCCGAGAACATTGTTGTGTAGTGAAGTCTCTCTGCAGGCGTTTTACAAATTTAAAAAAAATTTTTTTTTAAATTTACGCGATTTTCGCAACGCCTTTCAAGTTTGGATCGTAGGCACTCCATACTATCGTTGGTTTTACTGCGAACTTGTCAATAGTTGGAACGAGATTGTTTTCTTCTCTTTTGTTATTGGGTATAGTTAACTCAGATGGAAAATTCCCATTCAGTAGCAGCCAGTGGAGGCAACAAGATTTTAGATGGAAGGGGGGGGGGGCAAATATAGGGCATAACAAACTG
>VJOZ01067398.1:6645-18759 GCA_009801055.1 Stichopus horrens
AAGTGAATGAAAGAGTGAATAAGTAAATGAAGGAATGAGTGAATGAATGATTACATAAATGTATGAATGAATAAATGAAGTAATGGATGAATAGAAGGAATGAATGAATAGATGATATTTTGAATGGCTCCATAAGGATTAGCTCCTAACACCGTGACTGTGCTTGTCTTATTTGATCGGCATAGTTCTCGGGTTTAGTATCATCATATATGAGATGCATGCATGCATTTTCGAAACTATGTTCCCTGAATTAGAATTTTTGTAAGTGAAGTGTGGATGTGTTTGTAGTCTGTGAAATATAAATTTTTTTTTATTTTAAAATTGTGTGAATATGAACGAAAAAGTTTTAGTCCAGCAGATGCATTTTGATTATATTTAATGTTTTGTAATATCTGTGATCAATGATGGTAAGCTTGAATGCGGTTGAAACTGTTTGAGAGAGATCAGATACGATAAATGGTAATCAGGTCAGGTGTCTGACTGAACTTGTTAATAAAACTGGGGACAAAATTGTTGAGGCCTGGTAATTCTGTGTGCATAGGTCAGTTGCCTGACTGAGCTTTTGGAATGACATCACAGATATTTTTACTGTCAGTCATCCACTGGGCATGAGCCAGTTTTCTGACTTAGCATGTCAAATGATATCAAAGACCAATCTTCATTGCCAGTTATTCAGTATACATGAGTCAGGTGATTGACTCTGCTTTGAAATAATATCACAGGCAAAAGATGCCTGTCAGTCATCCAGTGTAAATGAGTCAGTCGTCTTTGAAAGGTTGTCATAGACAAAGTCTTGATCAACAATTTGTGACTAAGTTAGCTATGGAAGAGTGAGCCAACAAAGTTAGAGTTCATCTCTTTTTGCAGGAAGTGAGTTTAATGATGGGCCAATTTTAGGTATCGCTCCATCATTTGTCGGTTTTCACCTCAGTGTTTGGGACTTTTGTGCTACAAGTATAGCAGTAGCTTGATTACTTCATACCGCATGTACCTTAAACCTTTCTCCAATGTTTATTGCACTGAAAGTTTCTGTTAGAGTTGGCAAACTTATTCGGCAGTGATGTTATTCCTATCAGGAATCATGCTGTATCTAGGGGGGTGGGAGGAGAGTGAGTGGCCATGATGATCTTTATTATAATGAGCTTATGAGATAATCTTTGATTATTTCAAATCTGGGTTATTTCGAAATTTTGTCCAGAAGGATATCAAACAGAAGTTCCAAATGAGTAAAATAAAGTGCAATCAGATTTTGAATAAAACTAAAAAGAAAACTAAAAAGAAAACTAAAATTAAAGATTCATGTCATAATTAGATTGATTGCTATCAAATTGTAGACAATACTTACAAGGGCTTCATCAGATTGATTACTTGCAACCAAATTGTGAACAACCCCAAGCAGTTATGTTTTTGATGGATTAGTTGCAATCAAATAACATACTGTCTGTAGTTGGTCAGATTAGCTGCAATCAACTTTTTGAATTAGTATTTCTTGGTTAGATTAATTGCATTCAAATTCTAAATCTGTCAGTCATGCCTTGTTTTGATCTTTGGCATCAATTCATAATTCATTCAGTAGCCTAGGTTGGATTGGTTGCAATCAAATTGTAAATCAACCATTAGTTACTTGTTTGTTGCATGTCTTGCAATCAGATTGTTTTTGAAACCAACCAATCGTTCTAGATTATTAATTTCCAAACACATTTCCATAAAACTGTTTATGGAGTTCATTTTATGCAACAGGCCCAATGCCCTGGTGGGTTAGATTTGGCCTTGTCTCTTCTGTCATAGTTCTGTATTTATGTCTGTTCCAGGAGGACTCCGATGAACAGCAAGAGGTTCGCCTGAGGGACCCCCAAGTGGTGGCTCAAGAAGCCAGACAGGTATCGAATTAATGACTGAAAATGATGGAGCATAAAATACAAGAATGCACCTTTGCTGCTTCCTCACTGCTAATCATTCTTAAAGAGATATAGCACCCATCAAAGTTGAAGTGTACCCTTTCTTGTTGTAATTTGGTACAAACGCTTTTCATGGAAATCAAATTATTTGCTGTCATGCAAAGGTCAAACTCTGTTGACAGACTTGAAAAATGTGATACATCAAAAAGTGGAACGAAGTTGAACTTTAAACATGACTTCTCCTTGTTGGATCATTGATTCTCTCCATGTAGAGGTTAAAGGTCATTTGAAGATAAGACATCATAATGTGAAAATCATGATTTGTCAAGAAGGTGAAGTTGGTCGACCTTTAAACTTAATAAGACAGCCCTCGGCGGGTAGATGAGACCTGTTGTTTCTCTTACATGTCAAAGTTCACCAAAGATCATAAATGAGTGTGAACATGCTCAATATGTGTAATGGCTTGCAGTTGACATTGCTTCATCCATTTGTGTATCGTCATACATGAATCGCCACTGGAAGACGCCTACATTTCGAAAACTTTCCAGTCACCTCTGTGTAGGGTCAGATATGTTGTAGTGATTGATATGAGATGGTCCTGTGCGTTCATCCCCACCACTCCACTGACTATATGCTCTTTTCTTCGCTGCTCGTGGCCATTGTGCAAATCTCTGGCTATCAGGAAATGCCAGAGGATGCTCACACTTTCAAAACGTTTCCAGTCCGCCATCCGTAGGATTGAATGTATCTGATAGTGGCAAGAAAGGACTCTTTCAGTCAAATTATAACCTATGTGCAGGTAGTCCTAATCAGTAGTTGAATTTCCCAATGTCTGGAAAAAATGTCTGTCTTACACTTACAAGGAAGCAGAGCCCTCAATTTCGTATGGCCCAATAATTGTCCTACTGATCTGTTCACATGTGGCTCATGTATGTAGCTGCTTGGTTGACATTCAGACTGCTAACTCCTTACATAGTATTATGCAGTAGAACCGCGGAAGGAATCTGCAGCTTGGAATCCAGCCTATGTCTTGATGTTTCAAAGGAGAAAATTGGTGCAAGAAAAAAAAAGAAAAAACACAGAAAAACTGGAAGAGAAGGGGTTAGGTGATTGAAAAATGTAATACAGTCATGAAGAACATGATATACTATTAACTGATTGTCAGGAATAAAAAATAAACTTGACTTGCCTTTTCTTTTTATCAGAAATGACTTTCATGTTATGGAATGCTGTCAGTATACACCTGAGTCTTCAAAATGGAATGATTAATGGTGTGTCAACAAATAAATGTGTGTCTTGCATACACTTTCAAAAACTCTTTCATTCTGAGGAATGGGGAGGGGGAACTGACTGTGTGGGTGGCATATAGCATGCTTCAACGATATGAAAGGAAAATGCAGGACGGTCCATTTATTGCAGGATTTGAAACCGCCATCTAAGGGATCGTTTTAGTGAATTGGTTAAAAGCACCAAGTCATTTGAATTAGTATGTAAGTCCATGAACATGTTCATGTTGATAACAAGTCAATAGAGTATCAATATATCCACTGAAATGGTTATCATAAATCAATGCAACGTCATCCTTTCATTAAACTATCATTTTCATTTTTTGTTGTCCCCCCATCATTTGGTTTCCCCTTAAAAGCAAAAAGTCAAAACATTAAAATTTCATAGTAAAGATTTTAGTATGTTCATCAATTGCTCTATTCAGACAAGTTGGCAAAATAAATAAGTTTCAGGTGATAGATTCTACCGTAAGATATCAAATTCTTCTAACATAATGACAAAAAGTGTAAAAAACAAGAATGAAGTGGTTGACAGTTTTCATTCAACTTTGCCATGACCTTCTTTGAAAAAGCCAATAGGAAGTATGCTAGTAATGAATGTTCAGTTGGTTGAAACAGCTGAACATTGATGCCCCCTAATGGCATGATCTGTTAACAGTCATTTATTTTGTTTAAACACGTAGTACAATGCAGACACAAATCAAGAAGCAACGGCTTCAGTAGTTTGTTTTTGAATGCACCAGTAAGACCTGTACTGTTGCATATTCATAACATAGGTGCTTGTAATTTAAAATGTTAATTTTCAAATGTGATCTCTGCTTTTGACTGTTTTTGTTTTGTTTTCGTTTCCTTTTCAAAGTAGTTACCGTTTTATTCATTCACTGAATGATTTACGCCGTCCATGACTAATCTTGCATTAAAGAAACAATGCTTAAGGAAAAAAAACAAAAAGCAAAAACTTATGATCAAACATTATGTTATCCCGCTGTTTTCTTCTTTTTTTTTTTTGGTATGCATGCAATCACTTTAAATGTCATCATTTTAGTATACCTGCTTTTTGTGCCTTTGATTTTGTCCTTTTTTGTGTCGCTCTCTTTTTTCCCCTTCTTATTTTCTTTTTTTTCCTCCTGGCTGCATTGTTGCCAATTCACTCTCTGCATTCCCTGCATGGCTCTTCATTTTTATCCATTTGGCCAGAATCAATGGCGAGCTGCTCATTATGAACAACTTCAGCAGATTCGGGAAAGACAGGAGAGGATTGAGAGGTTGAGGCAGAAGTATCAGATGATGGCAGATAATGTAAGCAATATTAATCCCCCAAAAATGCACCCCCCAAAAAAGAACCGCTCCCCCAAAAGAGAACAATCACAAGCACCTGCAATATTAACAGTATTTGACAAAATACTTAGTTGTGTCCTATTTCTATCTTGCTTTCTGCTTTTTGTGCTTTTAAAGCAAAGTGTTATTTTTATTGATTTTGAACTCCTTTCAAGCTTTTTTTTCCCTTTCATGCAAGTAATTGGTAAGAGTAACTTTACATTTTGGTCCTAAACAAGCAAAAAGGAATCTGTCTAGTTGTAGTCATTATGTCATACATAGCTGGGTGGGGGTATGGGGTCGGTTTGACCACGACTACATAATCGTGAAATCAGCTGGATGTTGTCCTTGGAGGCAGGTCCATCCAGTTCTTGGGCTACTAATGCTTTTTTTTTTCTCGGCAGACGTGAAAGGTCATTCGAGGTCACTGCTGGGTGAGAAGTGAGATTGTCGTAGGGATGGCAAAACCAATCTTTTTTTAGGGGATGGTGTTAAAATTTACGATGTTGCATGATCGAGAATGGAAGTTAGAAGCAATGTTAAACATTGATCTTACATTGTTGAATACTTTGTCAAGTTTACTCTGTTTTGTGATTCCAGCTTATCAGATTGCAAATTGCTGCTGTCATCTTGTAACTGCTAGTTCTGTCTGCTAGTTGTTTTTTTCTCTTTTCATTCTAAATGAGCTAAAAAGTTGATACTGACGATGTTTTCCTGAAAAATGTGCATCCTTGTGGGTCGTTTTTGTTTCAGTATGATAATTTGTTGAATGTATTGCATTACTACATAATATCAGTTTCACATAAAAATGGATGAGTAAATAGAGAGATGCTGTCATTCACTGTCTTGTAAATGGTGTGGGGGGATGGTGGAGGGAGGGAGGGAGAAGGGAAGAGTCAGCCCAGGGGGGGAAGAGAAATGGAATATAGTAATCATTTGCTCTATTGATATTTTTTTGTAATATATTCAAGTGTAAGGCTAAAATTTTGAAGGAAATAGTTTGCAAACTATCGCTTCTCCCCTCCCATTGCTCCCCCACCCCTTCATCCTTATCATGTACATGACGCATGTGTTTTTTACAACCCCCTTCACCTTTTCCATGTTTGTGACACATCTGTTGCAATGGTGCCTCGAGTTCTACAAAGTAAGACCATTCACAAGATCATGCATAAGTTACATGGGTACGTGTCTTTCATTGTCATTTCATGTGTCTGCCTTGTTAGGACCGATAACTCTTAAAGATTGACAATCCCAAAGGGTATTGTATTCAATGCTTATGCTTTTCTTACATACGTATCATTTCTTGTTGATCGTAGGTGGGTGACAACAACAGGCAGAAGGAGGAGGATGAGGGCAGACTACCTGATGCCAACAAACCAGAGTGAGTCTTAAATGTTCACTTCGTTTACTCCTCACTTACATGTCTCTTGTATACCTCTTCACTTTGTAACCTACCACACACAAAGCTGTCTCTCAATCTCTCTGTCCATCTCTTAACCTCTCTGTCTATCTGTCTGTTTGTCTGTCAGTCTGTTTTCTACTGGTTCTGAGAAACATGGTCAATTTTAACACTGATTTGAGAGGATTTCCTTTTAATCCAACACCAGGTTTTGTCCCCCCCATTTAGGAATAAGTGTTTACCCAAGCATAGGCCTACCTGGCAATATTTCAAGTACTTTGTGGCTTGTTCTTCCAAACTTGAACCTGGCATGGTGGAGTGTAAGTCATTAGCTTACTGTTGTGGTTACATAACCCAAGGAAACAATTTGAAATTGGTCATTGGAACACCCCTTTAATACCTGCAGTGAAACTGTAGCATGGGACTAATTAATCCTTGTCCCATTCAGACCATAGCAGCTGTCAAAGTGTGTAAAATGAGTCATTCAGTTTGATTATTTCGGTGGTAGATTTGTTTGGAATGTTTAATATTTAAAGTTTGTGCTTTTATTGTCCCCAAAGTTTACATTCTAAACTCTCAGAATATGTTTTCCTACACAAACAAGTAAATCATTTGTCTCTAGTATACTGTGACAGGGCCCTTTTAGTAGTTAAGACTTTAAATCTAACCTGTCATTCAAAGATGTTATACTTTTTTGGGGTTGTTCAACTGACATAATTTCAACGCAAAATCAAAACGTTCTCCCATGAACCAAAACTGGTCTGTCACACAAGTTTACCGATGAAGAACTTACTATGTCTTCAGTCTCGCATGGACATGACTGCCACCTTGTTACTACTCAGTGCTGTCAAGCATGAGTTGTATTGTAACAACATTTTGTCCACTTGTACGTGTGATGTAGCTTGCACTCACTGAAATGTGTGTAGGACAGTAGTGGGTGTTGAATGAAGTAAATTTACCACAGGGGCACGACATTCGGGAATCAGTTTTCATCAAACTTTGAAGCTGGAATATGAGTTGAAAATTTGTCAGTGAAAGTCGAATTCCGTCATAGCCACTCCAAAAAAACCTTGTTTATTGCATACATGAATATTCATGTTTATTCTCATTGGTGTGTTTGATTTCAAGTCATAGTGATTGACTGCTCTGCTCACTCGGAGAGTCTAAATATGTAGGGCCAACAGAAAATGTTGAGACAAGTTTCATATTGAAATATCTGGAAGATGACTTCATAGTTCTCTTTCAGGTTTTGTGACAGGTGTTTCTTTTCCTCTACTTTCTCTTCCCTGAGACACTAATGAAGAACAAAGATAACCAGGAGATTACCAGTACAACTCATATTCCGGCTTTAATGTAACTCATTAAAGAAGCTGTGCTCTTCCTGTTTCATAGCATGTACCTCCAGTCAGATAACAAAACTGTGGTATGTCCAATGTGGTATGTTCACAGTGGGGCCGAAGAGATTTTCTAATGTGTGTGTTAGTCAACATGTTCTGTAGATATCACGATTATATTCTTCCTGTAAATCCAGTGAGGAAGAAGGAGAATCAAAAAAGGAACAAGATGAAGAAGACAAAGATGAAGATGAGAAACCTCTCTGGCAGAAGGATGTTGATGAGGACGCTCAGAATAAAGAAGATGATGAAAATGATGAGGAAAATGAGGATGAGAAGATGCAGGTATGATGGAGTAAGAGGCAATGAAGCAATCTATTTGGAGATTTCATTATTTACATATACAATGTGACTATGTCATGTATGGTGTCCCCATAATTGATTCCACTTCTTTAAAATATGAATACATCAGTATTAAACACAAGGTAATGTCACTGTGAAGTCATCTCTGTTCACGTAGTGCAATGTTAATATGTCAGCACTATGCAATATGTCTCAGTGATAGCACATATGTGTTCTCATAGTGCAATGTCAATATATCAACAGCAAATATAATGCAATGTCACCGTGGTATATGGTATCAACAGTGCTCACAGTGTGAAATGTCAATGTATCGGTGACGTACATTGTAATATCACTGTGGTATTACATGTGTTCATGTAGTGCAATGTTAACAAATCAATTGTACATACATTGCACTTTCACCTTAGTATGGTATCAATAGTGCTCATATAGTGTGGTGTCATTGTATCAATAACTGTAATTTCACTGTAATATCACATGTATTTACATGATTCAGAGTCAATACAGGAGCAGTAAACCCAATGCATGTCACTATAGTATCACATCAATAGTGCTCACATAGTGCAATGCCAGTGTATCAATAACATGCAATCTAAATGTCACTATGCAATGTCACTATACAATGCAATGTCAATATGCCAGTAGTGTGCACAATGTAATTCACTGTAATGTCACATTTATTCACATGGTCTAGTGTCAATACATCAGTAGTACATAAAAATAGGATGTCACTATAATTTCACATCAGTAGTGCTCACATAGTGCAGTGTCATTGTATCAATAGCGCACACACATTGCAATGTGAACTGCAATATCACATGCACTCACATAGTGTAATGTTTATATATCCACAGTATATACTTTTAGTGAGTGAACAGGTTTTGCTTGCAGTACATGCATTCTCATATTGCAATATCAATCTATCTGTAGCACACAAAAAAGTGTTACTACAATGCAGCTGGTACTCACAAATCAGTTGAACTCACAATTAGATCACATGTGTAAGTATATTGCATGTTGCTATATCACCCTCATACTAGCACAGCAGTGTCGCTCTCTGTCTCATATCTTCAATTGCTTAAGGTCTGTATGCTACTGTACACTTTGTACAATCGGAGTATGCATTACCTGAACATACACGGTAGTGTAATGTTGCTTCTCCACGTGCATGCACAAAAATTATTACTGTGTCGCATGGACACACCCACCTAACTCTGTAAGTGGAACAAACACGGAGTAATTCCACATGGATGAGATCGTATGTTAGAAGTCATTTGAATAAAAAGTAGAAAAATTAAATTAAAAACGTTGTGGCTATCATGTAGCAAAATTTCTCGGGGGAAAGGCTGCTTTCTCCTACCACAACAAGTTAAAGTTCTGTTGTGACAATATATGTATACAGTAGTGTGTGCAATAAAACAAAGAGTATGTAATCACACCAGACGATCTAGAACCTGGCTTAGCTTAAAGCATATGTCTACACGTGGTGACTATAAGGAAAACTGATTTCTGGTCTCAATAATTACAACATTTTGAATAACGCTTTTTACCACCGTACATGGATAGTTAGTTGTGCTTGTTTGCTTTTATTTGTCTGTGAGTCAGCCCCTGAAGAAAGTCCTTTAAAGTTATTTTCTAATACTCTGGCATTTTTAGTGAATTAGCTATGTCCAAACAGTTTGCACTTGCTGGATATTTCTGTAAAACGTAACAAATTTCTACAAAAATTTGTTGAAATGGGGTTTGCAACACTATCTAATGTAATAAAAAGATGAAAAATCTGGTAATTTGTTTAAGGGGAATACCGGAGAAAATGTGATCTTGTTGCTTGCACCTTTAATGATACAAAATGTGAAAAAGACATCCATTTAAGAAGGTGAAAGTTAAAGATACTTTTAAGTAGTAATGTGACAGGTTATTGGTTCTTGTGACTTAGTTATTTTTTGGCAGTTTGCAGTGATCTACTACTGTGATATTAAAGTTGATTGTAGACGAATGTTGGTGGGGAATTGCAGACAGTACGTTTGTCAAAACGTTAACAGTAATAATGATTTTAAGCAGAAAGCTGATACAGAATTTATGATGACATATTTGTCAAATGTGAAAAGAAATGGTAGGATAGAGTGTTATTTCAACTAGTAATTCAGAAAAAACAAGTTTTTGCAATTATTTGAAATATTCCAAATAATGAAGATTAAAATTAAGAGATGGATGAAATTATCTAAGTTTTCTAAGGTGTTTGTTAAGTTTTTAAATCATTCAAAGAATAAAGAATTTTCTCGGGCATTTTAAAGATTTGTTTTCTGTGGTTGGTCAAAATTTTCAGGCCTTACAGGAGAAACAACTGAATGATGCTATTAGACAACAAGAAAAAGATGAAGAAGATGAAAACATCGCTCTCCATCCTCCTGGGGACTACCAGGAGAATGGAGAGAGGAATGGAGATGAAGATGCCCCAGGTAATATTCAGGATTGATGTAAACGAACCCTGGAAGAGAATCCATGGGATTCAAAAAGTAATAAATGAAACAGGAAAGATATGGACAAAGAAAAAAACAAGTAAATTTAACATGGAAACAGTCATGTATGTATTTTAAATAGTGATAGTAGTTTCTGTGTGTTGTGTGGTGTCAGAAATAAATAAAAAAACAACCTAGATGGGTGCATAGCATTTTCCTCAGATGTTCAATGAAGGGAAGGGAGGGACAGCCCATGTGCACAGTCATCACTGGGGAGGATGGGTTTGAGGCAGGGGGGTGTCCTCCCTCTCTCCTGACCTCCAGACATTGGATAATTGAGATGCTAAATGATTTGAAATGGTGCCACTAAGAGACAGTTTCTTCCTCCATTTGAAATAGCAGTAGCTTATTGTCAACTTTTTGTCAGAGACCAAGCAGAGCTCTTGCTGGTGGCATGCTTTTTGTGGGGGACAGTTGTCATTTCATGGAGGTGACATGGGAAACCCCCCCTTAAGCCCCTTGTGGACATCATTGAGGTGATGACGTACAAAGGATGTGACAAATACTCTATCATTTCACTCGGAGAAAAGATGGGATAAACAGAAAGATCGGGTGACTGCTTTAGAGAATGATGCCACGTGAGGAAGACAATGGGGCTTGGCCACACCATCAGGAGAGGTGTTTGCAAGAGGAGTTTTAAATAATGGTATCAAGTGGTGTAATGAACAACTCATCAACAGTGCCACACACAGACACTTACTAAGTCTCTTCCATTAAACATTGGCCAGGTGTTTACCTAAGAGTGTAAAGTCACATTAAACTGTTCATTCCTCATCAGCTTAGATTTTCTATCTCTCTGCCAGCTCACTGACTATGACAATACATATATCTGCCAATACAATTACATGTTAACAATACAAATATGTCTGCAGAACAAATACGTCTCCAAATACAGATGTTTGTGCACTACAATTATATTTGCAGTGCAAAGATGTTTAGAACACAAATGTCTGCAAGTACAAATATGTCTGCAGTACAAATATGTCAGGATTACAAGTATGTCAGCAATACAAATAGGTATGCTATACAAATATGGCTCTGCTATAAGTACATCTGCAAATAAAAGTATTTGTGCAATGCCAGTGTTTCTGCATAACATATATGTCTCTAAATGCAGGTGTGCATGCAATACAAATATGTATGCATTAAAAATATGTCAGCAATACAAATATGTCAGTACCAACATATTTACAATACAGTTGTCTGCAAGTACAAATACGTATGCAATACAAATGTGTCTGCAATACATGTATGTCTTGCAATTACAAACATGTCTGTATTACAGATATGTCTGCCGTAAGAATGTGTCAATATACAAATATGTCTGCAGTACAAGTGTGTCTGCAATGCATATTTGTCTGTAACACCTTCTGTGAAATATTTGAGTCTTCTGAGTAGATCTTGTGTAAAGTGGCTCTAGTTTTTTCATCTTTTGTGTTTGTTGTTTTCTGCAGGGCTAGTTGTTGACGTTCAAAGAGACGAAGTAGAGGAACACATAGAAGAAGATCAAAAGGACTTAAGACAGCAGCAGCAGGTGAGATGATTAAGGGATGAAGTCAAATTAACATGTTTCGAATGTACATACAATAGCAGATAAGATAAGGGATATACACTCTTGGGCAAAACTCCTTGGGACCCCCTACTTGTCCTTGCGATGTTGGCTACAGGATTGCCATTCACAGTGTACATTCACTTCAGTAGCACCACATTGGGAAGGGGCACAAGGTTTCATGTTATCCTCTCACCCCAAAATTTAGGATTACAATCACAACATACAGCAAAGTATTTCAGCAGTTTTGTCCAAGGTTTCCGAGAATTTTTACAGGCCAGAAGCACTTGCGGGGACCAGTAAAATGCGTCAGTTTGCTATAGAATAAACCGCAAAATGCTGGTGATATTCCTTGCAACAAGAAACATCAGCAGTGCGTGTTACACATGTATGGGGCCTGTATTGAAGTTTGCTTATGGTAATAATGTTATTGTGTGAATGCTGTCAAT
>VJOZ01067431.1:0-13111 GCA_009801055.1 Stichopus horrens
TAAAGGGCTTCCTGCCCCCATTATCTATTGATCAGCTGGAATAGGAATCCTTGCCTGGCTTTAGCATGATCTGTTTTACAGATGTTTTTCTGCAATTTTTCATACAAAATTTTAAGACACTTTTAGATTTTAGATAAGTGTATCAATTTGCTGTTGTAATTTTGTGGTTGCTTCTTGAGGTACTATTTTTAAACCATTTGGTAGTATCAAGTAAGTTTCCAGTCTGTTTGATNNATTTTTCACAGATTTTCAAGGAAGGGGGGATACCACTCTTGATGGCAGTATGGAATCGCTGGTGAGGGTTTTGAGAGGACGGAATTAAACGTCACCAGTAGGCCTAGCGTCAACTCGTTGTCCAAGTGGAGCTTTTTGTCGGGGTGGAACTCATTTTAAAGGGACATTCTCTATTTCCATAACTTTTAAAGGGAGAGCATTGATTCTGCCAGTGAATGGTAATGCTTTTGAATCTTGCAACTTCTAAAAGCCCGTGTAAGTTTTGCAACCAGTCTTGGTTTTAAGCTGTGTGAAGCAAGTCAGACTAAATAATCAAACAGCTCAAGATCAGTGACCCCTTATGAACATAGCATGTTGTATGGGTATAGAAAGAGACCCCCCTCAAAAGTGCCAAACTTAGTTGTTCACCAGGACTAATGATGTGGTCCCATCTATTGTAATACTTAATGTCTTTGTTAAAGAATGTTTGAATTATTGCTTCTTTGGCATACATCAATATCTCTTGATGTATCTGTGCCATTACATGTTGTGGAAAAGATTGCTCTTCATCCAGAGTTCCTAGTTTGAATTTTTATCTTTTTCTTTTTCACAGAGACTGGAAATTGACATGATCAGTCACTAAGTCTTTTAGATCAAGGAAATTCTTTCAAAATTTAAAAGTTGTAAATTGTGACAATACTTCTTACACTTATGCACCTGGCAATGTTGTGAAGTTTTTATTTAGTCATACAGTACGATTTGTCTCATATTGATGTGTTGGCTTGCAGTATGTGATTATCAATTACTCCATTGGGCTACGTACGTGCGGGATGTGTGACGAGATACGGTCCCGTGGTCCACCGAGTGGTGTCATTGTTGGTCTTTGCATGTGCAGGATGTGTGTCTAGATTCCGTTCCCAGTTGAAGAGGGGTGAACGGCGTGGAAGGGCTCATCATGTTGGGGGGAACTGGTGAAGTGAAGAAGGTGATGAAGAGGGCTCAGAGGAGTCACATTTAGAGGATAATACTGGAGGTGTTCACAAAGTTCTTAAATTGGGTTGGAATTCCTGTGTCAAGTCTCTCGTCAGCAGTGTCACTCAATGATGAAACACAATATCTGGGAATCCTGGCAGTGCAATGCATTTAAGACCAGATCAAGGCGTGTAAGATTTGTGCAAGGTGCTTTGTGATCCCACCAAAGTATGTGAAAGTCTCACTGTCATGAAAGACTTGGAATGACTGATTGAGGAAGTTGTATCTCTGGCTGACCAGCATACTTGTGGAAAATGGTGCAAAAGTACTCGTAATTTAAATTGTTTTGATTGTCTTTTCATACGTTATTTCACGTGACAGCAGAAACGTTTATAATGGATTCTGACTGTGGTGTTTTAATCACTTTTGTTGGTTGCTGTTGAGCCTTTCTCTTTGTAGTGATTGATTGTGCACCACACTGTTGCAGAAAAATTTCCTAAGTTTCAGCATCGACCAATCAAAATCAAGGAGCGGTTTGTGTTTTCAGGCACAGAATGTACTTAAATAAATTTTTTTGTTACTTTTCTCTCAGATGTCAAAAGATATGGCAAAAATAGTGGACTCTTTTCCTTTAAATGCATGAGAGGACAAGATAACTGGAAAGTTGCTGAAGTCACCTTGTTGAATCTAAAGTGATCGTAGTTCGTCAATCCTCCAATATGGTGTATCGTTTACCACAATCATTCAACAGGAAAACGATATGCTTGCTCTCTTCCAATTGGTGCTTATGCCTCCACCTCTGCAAAACAATGCTTTTCGTGTATTATATTTTGTCAAGAAAACAAGGTGAGAGAGGACAGTACTATGTGGCAGTGAAACCTTGGCCAATTGTCAGCTACTTCTGAGAATCTTTCTTTGACCATTCAGCCGTTTACTTTTCTAAAGAGAGAGTTTTAAATTTCTATGCTTGTATTTAACAGAAGACATTTAGGCCCTTCAGTCTTTTATAAAATAACATTTCGCACATTTGTTATTATAGTAACATATTTATAGAGATGATGTCGTCCACTCAGTGCCCGAGTTGTCTTTACTTTGTTATGCACTTTCTTGGCATTTCGTCCACTTTATTTTCAAGACGGCATAAAATGGAAAAGCTCACTTCACACAAATTGCTATGAAAAGAGGTTTCATTTTCAGTTTATTTGCACACTTTTGTGGTCTGATGGTATATTTTCTTCTATACATGCAAGTCTTGATTATGCAGCATTTTCATGCTTTCCTTTTCAATTTTTCGAAAGTTACCAGAAACAGTTTAGTGAGCAGTGCCACTCTTTACAATACAACAAAAGGTACTCATATGTACAGGAAATTGTTAGGAAGTTTTCTTTGTTTGAATTTGGCAAAACCTTACCCTCCATAAACAAATAAAACTAAAAGAAGAAAGAATGTCGTGAGCATGCTCTCATTTTCAGGGATTTAAACAGAGGTAAACGGTGAAACGAGTTTTATTGGTAACATAAACTTATCTATTTTTGTACATGTCATTTCTCTTGTCACTGATTTTGCATTTGTTTGTAGTTTAATGGTAAACAATAAAGTGTTTCTAAATTTCTTCCATGTTTCATCAGAATTCATTTTTTGATTCCTTGCAGAAGGCAGGCAAGGAATCTATGTGATGGTGTGTATGTGTGTGCGTATGTGACACCTTGGCTTGTAAACATGATATCTCAAGATGCAAACAGTGCTTGAACCGTAAAGTTGGTGTGTTGATAGTCCATCATGAATAGATAATAATAAAAATAATAATAATTGTGCATTTATGAAGCACCATCTATGTATGAAACATAATCTGAGGCGCAAAAAGGTAAGGTACGGAACATCACAAAGAACATGAAAATATATATAGGAAAAACACCAGTAAGAAAAGATTAATTGAAAGCAATAGAGAACAAATAGGTTTTAAGATAATTCTTGAAGGTATGTAAAGAAGTGCAACTGCGAATGTCCAATGGAAGAGAGTTCCAGAGTTTAGGAGCAGCAACGGAAAAGGCCTAGATGATCCCTATCGCTTTCAATGGAGGTCAAAGGTCATTTGAGATCACCAGAGCCTAAAGTTATGAAAACTTATCAAGTGAGATACCTCAGCAACTGAATGTTGGAAAATTCAGCTAGAACTTCAGAGTGTCAACATTGTTTGCACTTGATGAGCAGATGATGTCTGTCATTTGAATTGCCCCATGGGAGACTTGTCATCACTGTAATGTGATGTGAAATGCATGTAATAAGTTCTGTCATTCCAAAGATCTTTCCTGGTTTCAAAGGCCCAGCATGTAATACTTAGTCTTACATGTCCTGAATATGAACATACAAAGAAGTAAATGCCACTCATATCAAGAAAATATTGCGTATTTCTTTCCCACTGAAAACTTGCCAAAACGTAGATCTATGTTCAATAGCCGAGATTGCTGCGAGATAGTCTCATTTTCTTTCAGTTTGTGGAATCGCAAATGTCAATTTTTTATGCCCTCTCCAAGTAACCACTTAATGTAGCTCTTATCACCTTTTCTTTGCTTTCAGAGAATATCTCAGTTGCCAGCAACTTCCTGTCAAGATTTACAAAGTACTTTGTTTTAGTCACAGTAAACACTCCCTTGTGAGGGAACATGTGTCACATGTTGCCTTTGTTGACTTGCACAACTTCAGATCTTTAACCACAATTTGGTGTCACATATTTTCAATCCACTTGTGAATTACCATGTTTAAGAGGTATATGCCATCACTGATAACCACAATTGTCATGCATGCTGAGTGAGACTTATATCAGCACTTGGTAACATCATACACATAAGTGATGCAAAAGGTGGTTGTCATTCTTGCATTTTGTTTTTCATTTGATATGGTGCCTTCCCTTCTCCACTGTTTGCTCTTGTTTGTAAGTGGTTGTGTATGTAAAAATGAGATATTGGCAAAAAATCACAAGGTCATTTGACTTTCTGGTTTATTTTCTTGCACAAATAGCAGAGATGTAAAGTCACCTAACTTTGCTGTGGAGTCATTTACTCCTTTCACTGTAACTTGAGTCGAGTCACTGTACTAGTTTGATGAGGAAAATCATGTACAATTCCTCGGTTCACTTCCATTTTGAAAATTGGTGACGTGAGTAATGACTCATTACAATTCTGATGAATAGCACTTTCACCTGTGTGTGTGTGTGTAAGGAGAAACCTTACAGGATGGGACGCAGGGGATCTAGCACAGCATGGAAAATGTATGTCTGCTGTTGTTTATAACCAATTGTTGAAGTAGAATATGTTGAGTTTGATTGAGAAGCATGGCTGTCCAAAAGGGTCAAACCTCAGAACATTAAAATTGACAAGACACAAAGTTCTGCTCCAGATACCTGTATGTGGAATCCTCAGATGGACATGTTTATACAAATATGAAAAACAGACTATAGGAGAAAAGGCACAGTGCCTTCATCTCTTGTAAAACTTGCAGTCATCAAGTATGGAGAGTGAGGTTATGGGCAGCTGAATTGCCAAATAACTCAAAAGGTAAGTCTAATTTGGAGCAATGAGTTCTAACATGTCCCTCGATCAACACAGTACAAAAATGGTGTGTTCTAGCCAGGTGACATACATGGTTGAAAAGGGACGTTACATATGGAGCATTTCAGTTGAGTAAGTTGCAAACATAGACATGCCAGCAAGGCGGTACGTGAGAAGTTAGCACTTTTGAGGAAATTGTGGACCAGCACTTAATGTGATAAGTTGTCATTTTCAACATTTTTCTGCAAATCGTGGTTTTGCTTTTCAGTTTTCATTGCAATTATCGCATTTTTTTTTTTTGTCTGAATATAAGATTGCCAAGAATCTAAATATGCTCATTGCATGATCTGGCCACTATTTATGTTATTTTTTTTAATTTCCCAGAATTAATTGGTCAGATCTGCAACGTTGTCAGGAGTTGCGGAAGTGAACTTTACTCAAGGTGGTGAAAACAACATACAACACCAGAAATAATATTCTATGACCTCAATGTAGACAAGAAAACATACACAAGCTCTTGTAGGTTTGTGTTGCTGTTTTCAGAAGTTAGATTTCTACTGGTGATTGACTTTCACAATTTCATCGGCTAAGATATTCATGACAGTCATTGCTGTGAATGTGCTTCTTTTCCATTTTCATTCAACTTTTTCCCTCTCCTTTTTACTCAGTCGGTATTAGAGCATTTTTGGAATGGATGGGAACAGAAATTAAGGGAAAAACCAAAGGAACACAGTAGATATGTAATTTTGCTTCTTTTATTGTAAAAAAAACAAACCAAAACAAAGCAAACATATTAAGTTTGGTTGCAGTCATTTTGACTTTCAAGATAATAAGACGTAAAGACAGAGTTGTAATTGCATTTCTTAGGTTAATGCAAAAATTTTTATCTTCAATCTAGATCATATTCGGTGATTCTGAATGTCAGAGAGTAAATTCCTTACATTCTTTCAATGTACAAAGAACTTGGTACAACAGTACTTACTTTAATACAATGCTACTTTATTTGCAGTGCTATTTCATGAAACTCTTACCAGATCTAACCTGAAGATTACTTAGTCTAAACAATTGTAATCTGTTAAAGGGGTACTCGCGTGAAAGGAGAGACCCTAGCAAAGTTAAGGATGTCGTGTTCTAGCGATTAGCCTTCTAGCAGTCCATTCTTTTCTGTTTAAAAGGGGCTTCCTGTTCAATGCAGACACCTGCTACTTGCTGCCACATAGGATCACCAGTGTGGGAATTAATGATGGACACATTAAGCTTACAATCTACTCCTCCATGAAAATTTACCTTGTGTTTAGACTCAGCGATCTTCAGATTAGATCTGGCTGGAGTTTCATGAATAGCACTGTATTAATTAAGTAGCACTGTAAAGTAAGTACGATTGAAACAAGTTCTTAACTGAAAGAATTTACCTTCTGATTTTCAGAATCACGGCAGATGATCTAGATAGCAGATGATAGTTTGGTGTTAACCTAAGAGTACAGTTAAGATTAAAAAATGTATCTCCAGAGTGTCTCTGTCTACTATCAACAAAATTCTTTACAATTCTCAAATGATGTACAAAGCAAGCAAAAATGAAGAAATAGGTGACTGATGGAGTAAACATTACATAATTTTTATGGAGATACTGAAAGACTTTACAGGATGAATTTGCTAACTGCTGTTGACAGGATGCTGTAAATTTATGGAGCTTATCAAAAGCAGTTTCAGCCCGTTTGAAAGAGAACTGTATGTAAGGCAAATACATGAGTGTTCTTTAAAAACAGGAAAGGATTCAATGACCAGAAAGAACAGGGCATGATGTGTGGGTCCACATGACAATGGGTGAAAATGAACATTACTAGGGATGCATTTCTCAATCCATCTATTTATGATGTGAATATGTTCGTCAGTGTTTCCCATGAGGGGTTGTATGGGGAGACCCACCCATATGTGGAAATTGTTACCCCAAGATATTTGACCACCCCCTGCCCTCAGAAATCTCACCTTCAATAGCTCTGTTATGCTTTGGGAAAGAAAAAGGTCGAAAATAACATACTGCTTTTTCAAATGGAGCAAGAAACCTTTAAGTGGCATCAATGTGCATCATTCACTAACATTAAGAAACTCAATCAAAACTTTATAGAAATGAGGCAAGAGGGTGGCACACATCCTTTCCTGGCAATGACTTGTCAATCATGTATGTGCTGCTTTTGTACCTAAAAGGCTGTGCATATATAATCCCCTCAGATGAAGAGCCTGGGCTGTAAAATTTCAGTAATCGGTGAATGATCACGACTCTCGGTTTCAGACTCATGGACGAAGTTCACTAAATCTGGATTAACCGCAATCATTTAAAGTTGTATGAAAGGTTTATGCATATATCACCGTGCCTCATCACCAAGCAACACAGTGGGACAAAATGCAGCTGATGAATAATTCATAATTATTAAATATAATTCTGCCACAGGTTTGGTTTAAATTCTCCACATTAGAAGGCAAACAATTGTGTGGGAGATTTATGGAGACGAATGGTTTTACTTAACGACAAAAGTGACTATCAATGGCAGAACTAACAATAATTTAGAGATTCCAAACTCTGGTTACGACTTTACACAGAAATAAGGTTTACTTTACAAAAGAATATAGTTTCAAAAAGAATATTTATGGACCTAGAGTAACAAAGAATATTCAGCGAAGGGCGCCTTTTCAAGAAATAAGCTTCCCACAGATAGAATTTCGACTATTTGTTGCACAAGAATATTTTTTGTTCACCCAATCTTTCCAAACTTAAAATGATCCATCTCGTGGAAGATCATCCTCACCATTTTGGTCTGAGGAGATATCAAGGAAGCTTTGCAGATATTTATTGGTGAGACTGAAAGGTTTAAAAAAGATCAAAAGCTATTTTCCTTGTGTGCCACGTTGGTGATTTTCCAATGCCATATTTTGCTTTCTTGAAAGATGGGTAATATCCATCTTTTTTGTAACTTGCCCATTATTCCAGACCCACTTCTAACTCCATGTAGAATTTATACACTCTGTCATCACTGTGATGGACTATCGTCATGTCCAACTCCAAATCCTCCTGATGATGAGTGGCATGCACATGTGCAGCCATGACCGTATGACGAAACTCCTTGAATTAGAGCCACTCCTTAAGTATATGTACCATGAGATATTCTAGATGAGCCCCTCTTGTCTACCATGATTGGGTATGAGTAACCAGGGCGATTTGTATCTGATGAACACGTCATGGTAGTCTTCATCACTTTCAATGCCTCACAATCTTGAGAGAGGATTGTGATGCTGGGATATTCTAGGACTCCACTGTATGTGCAAATGTGACCTATATCAGCCTGAGTTTGGAACATAACTGCCTCTGACCTGGGTCACAAAATCCAAACACTCTGACCCACAAAGAGTATTTCTAGTGACCTACATGTTCATGTTAGTACAATAACATCATGTACTCACATATCTCACAAACAAGAGTTTAAACATGGTCGGTTATACGTTGCCATTAGAGTCATACATTACATGGTTTGAACTGATCAGTAGTACTGTGGACTTTTAAAAGGGATTTGCTGTGGAGGAAAAATTCCTTTATTTAAAAGTTTTGATAATCAAAATCTTTACAGAGGGTGAACAAATGCCCTCAGTTGTGATTTGATGCAACAAACATGTACAACTGTGAAGTACATTTCTTTTAAAAATTCCCATGTTTGATCACAGTTGGCACCCCCTCATTGGATCCACCAGTGCATGTACACATCATGAAACATATCATCATTCAGACATAGAAAACTCACAATTAAGATACTCCCAAAAAGTGTTCTGACTTGAAACAATGATGAAGCACAAAATTGCAGGCTCAGCGATGCAATGCCCTCCTGTGGTGTTTAAACAACAAAATGCTCAAACAAGGAGGGAGCAGTGCAGACCTATTTGTTGAAGATGACAACTATAAACCTACGATAGCGACAAGTAGCGGATTACAGCATGGGCCAGCAGGGCATGTGTCCACGAGCTCCCAGAAGATATTCCCTCCTCATGATATGGACCAATACGGAAGGTGGTTTAGGATGTTAGAAGGATACTCAGTTGTGATTTAAAACTGACAACTTATCACACTGTAAGACTCGGCTTACTAGACTGAGTACAGCAATTAGTCAAAACTGTCAGCTCTGGATATTTCTAATAATTTAAAATATCAAATGATTACAAAAACTTATGAGTGCCATGGTCAAACTCCCTGGAAAATAAGCAACAAATACACAAAATTTACTTTATCCTTGTCATATAACTTTTTGAAAACTAGCTAGACATTTCAAGTTGTACTCATCAACATATTGCGATTTGAAAAAAGACGGAAAGCAATACAGTCTTCCCAAAGCTGCAAATAACGTCCTTTTCAACTGCTGTTTCTAACTTTATGAATGTTAAAGTTAGCCTTTCACTTTTGTTTCAGTAATTGTCATTTGTCCATTGTGGTACATTCAAAAATTAAAATAAAAAAAACCTTACGAACAATTGAATCATGAGAGTTGTCTCAAATTGACGTAACGGTCCCTTTAATTGTCTGCATTCTTAACGAGGACATTATGCCCACGACAATGAGAAATCTTACACTGCCCTGGGCTTAGTGCATGCTGTCAGCTCAAAAATGTGAAACTTTTAAAACAAAAGCAAGACATTGAGGTGCCATTGTTTGATCACATATAACCATTGACATCAAACTCAAACACTATCATGTACATGTCATAGAATGTAATAGCATTGGCAGCACACTTATGATGTATCATCAAATTGAGTTTGCAAAAGACAACAGACAATGTCACACTGAACAACAAGCAGCCTACAGTACAGGGGGCAGAGACAATTCAGATACAGTACAGTAGAAAAGCATCGTGACACACTGTCCACACTGTACTAAGTTTGTCACTGAGTTATAGCACTGTTACATGTGATGAATGATCACACATAGTCACATTTGTATTCAAAGCAAACAAACAAAGTTGTACTGATATTGTCAAAGTGAGTTACAATTAAAGTTGAGTTGTAATTTTCAAGTTGATTTTGGCATCACCCCCCCCTATGACGACTATTCATGCTTCATTGTGTTAGACGAATCATACACTCCACTGGCCCTGTCACATGAAGGTAACATTGTTGAGTAATCACGACCTATACCGACTGAGTTGTCGTCATAATATATGCAATGACTTAACATAAACGCAATGAAATCAGCATAGTATCCCACATTGCACTGACACATAGCTGAGTTGCTATCATTACCTTTGCAATATTAATATAGTCACATTGGAAGTTGCCTAGCATCCTCACATTGCACTGACTGTGTCACATGGAGTTAGCATTATCATTACACAGTTGAGTTGGTATCATTATGTAATGGCTTAAACATAGTCACATAGTAGTGTCAACCACATAGCACTGACTGTCACAGGGAGGTGACATTGTCACCTTAAGACTACCCCCCAGTTGAGTTGCTTATCATGACACATGCAATGCCTTAGCATAGTCACATACTCATTAGCACACAGTAGCATCCCACATTGCACTGATTCTGAAACACAAAGTTTAACATTGTAAAGCTACCATTACACAGACAATTGTTGCCATTATGTCGCTATGAACATTGTGACATGCAGTAAGCCTTCAATATTATCACATTGAACATGTTCAGTGTATGCATTAAAACACTCACATTGTGTCAGATGAGTGATAATGCTTTTTTAAAATGATCATGAATGTCCCTTGTTCACCATATTTCTCTACAAAAATTTTGAATTTGCTTTGAAAAAAATTCATTCTTTCCAATTATCTACATGGAATACCTATATCTAGGAAGAGGTATTAACTTCTTAACCAAGTTTTTCATGATTCACCTGAACTCGGAATCCTGCTCCTCCTACCATTTTAAAGCATCTTTTGATAACTACATTTAACTTAAAAAAGCGTTGTTCGACCTCGACTGTCACTGTTGTTTGCACTTACTTTAAAAACAGTGTCTATAGCACTGGAAATCCAAGTGGATGAAACTGAATACAATTCATAAACATTAAAGAATAACAGACACAGGAAGATGGTTTCAGTATGCAAGGAAACAAAAATAGACAACTCAAAACAAAAATCAACAAAAAAAAAATCAAAAGGAAGTCAAAATATCAACTTCAAAGATACACAATTGTCAAGGATCTCAAAAAACTGAAAAATGTGAAGCACTGCAAATAAAAACTCCTACGTAGTTTCAGAAATTATTTAATATTTAACAACTTAACACTAAAATCTTAATAATTTCATAAGAAACTGCAAAAAGGTCAGAATTTCAGACAGCAGACACTGACAGAGGTATACCAATCATTGGCAGGAGCTCCTTACTATTAAACCAAAGCTGATTTCTATCACAGAGTAGCCATATATACAATTTCTAAGAGGCACCATAGTGACATTCCTTGGCTGTTACATATCTGACTCCATCATCGGCATTCCATCAGCGTTTCACCCTGTGCACCTCGCCTGCTCTTTCTTCCTTTAGAAAGGGAAAGGGGTTGAGCTTGAATAACAATGTAACATAAGCAGTAAAGATAATGGGCCCCACGCTTTCAAGCAGCCATAACTAAATAGCTATTTATTTTGTCTTTAAAAAACAAATTGCTTTCATATCCTCTCTATATGACTATTGGCTGAAAGTTATTAAACAACATTTTTTTTTTGTCACAAGTAGTGAGTGCTTAGTGAGTTCTTAACAAAATACTGACTTCAATCTATAAAATGTAACGTTTAAATGGTAGTGTTGTTATTTCTGATATCAGCATTGACATATATTTGTCATATTGCCTGTCTGTTTAACAATTAAAAAGCTAAATTACTATGCAAGTTGATAATGTAACTTAAAAATATATTAGAGTCAAAAGTGTGTTGTGTTTTCTACATAGGACCTGTTTATAACATATGCTACAAGTCCCACACTAGCTTAATCAAGCTCTGGTAAGGAAGATTCAGCATGCTGGAAGAGAGGAGGGTAGGTGTTTGGGGGGCACTGGGTCCAGTCACCTATCATATGATGTTACATATGTTATATAACACCTATTTCAAAGAGATGTCCTACTTGAACTTCCAGGAATGGTAATTTAGTAATTAAGACTAGTCATATTTCCACCTCAATATTAGGTCAATACCACCAGTTTCTTCATCCCTGCTATTTCCCTTTTCAAGGACTCCTCTTGAAGTCTCTGTTTACCCTCCAGCACTGTTCTCATTGTCTCCAGGTTTGACTGTGTGGTGCCTAATCCGGAGTGTAAGATGGACTTGACATCCTCCACTTCCACTTTGATCACTCCCATCAGCGTTTCTTCCATCTTACCGAGCTGCTTCTTCAGATGGATCTTCAGCTCTCGGTTCTGCTCCTCATTTGCTGCTCTCAGTCGCTCCTGCTCCTTCTTCATCTGGATCACAGCATCCTCTGCCACTTGCAACCTCTCTGTGATCTGCCTCTCTAGTTGGGTCTGTTTGAACAAAGAAGAAACAAACTAGATGGTCAAATGATTTTGCATATTTCTCTGAATATTACAACTTTTATGAGGCCTACACACAGAACCAAGCAAGTTTAACACCTGAATAACAACTACTTCTGTTTTGTTGGGGTTTATCAGTTGACCTAAAGATACACAGATAGTGTGACAATTGCATTGTAGGACACCAAAATGCATTCTGATTGGCTGCCCAATAAAAGGAACCACCTATTTTCAAGTTTCTTTCTGGCCAGATGGCAAAGCTATTGATGACATGAGGAAGAAACAGAAGAGCAAGTGAATGAAAGAGTAAGCTAACATCACAAATTCAGATACACATTCAACTCCCCTTTTTTCACAAAACACAGGAACAGAGTAGCTACTTGCTGCAGGAAGTAAATATTTCATGGTAAGTGAGAACTTCATACCTGTTTCTGTTGATTCTGGCCATGGAGTTGCTCCAGGTTTTGGGCGAGCTCTTGCTGTAATTTCTTCTGCTTGACCTGGTACTCTGTTTGCAGTGATTGGATGTTGTTGTGTAATTCTTTCAGCTGGCTCTTGGTCTTAAACTCCAGAGACGTGACGTTCTCCTCCAGCTTGCTCTCAGTCACACTCCTCGTCTGGCTCTGCTGCTTTGATTGCTCCTGCATGTCGACCTGCAACCTCGACACCTGATGGATGGGAGATGAGCCAAGATATCAGAGATAATGACTCTGCATGGTATATACTTTTAATTTAGAATACAATGATCACACAAATAATCCAAAAGACAAGAGCAAAAATAAAGAACATAGAAATGTATTGGTGAAGCAAGAATACATAGAATACCACCTAAAGTGCCCTCACATTGCAGAGTTGAAGCAG
>VJOZ01067450.1:0-25794 GCA_009801055.1 Stichopus horrens
GGCGGGGACGTTTTGGTACGGGGACGTTTTGGTAAAGGTACGTTTTGACTGGTAAGCCTGTAACACTTATTGTAGGCCTAGCCAACAGAGTAACATAGGCCTACCTGAGGCTGTAGACTGTTTCGTAAAAAGTTAGCCTAGTCCGCTGCAATTTGGGTTCGACTGGCCCTTGAACAGGGCTGTGGGCTTAAATTTAGGATTAGTGGCGGGAAGTGATGTGTCGCCGGCTAAGGTATAATTCAGTGAAGTGGAAGCGGCTTACCTATGTCGCTACGGTATGTTGAATGGATTTCGTGCTATAAAAAATAGACTGCATGATGAATGGATTGCCTAGCATTAGTAAACAGGGTTAGGGGATTGGGACATATACTTATTTGTGCTACATGAATAGCATGTAAATATTATTACATAAGTTGGAATAGGCCTATGAGTATTGCATGCATTTTCAACCCCCCTAACCACCAAATTCGCTCTCATAGTTTAGTAAGGGGTAAGACTATAATGCAACTATAACCTTCACCCTAGGTTCGAAGCCTTCTACGTCCTCATTCTCTTTCACTAATAAACTTCTCACACTTAACAGTTTTTCATTTCACAGAAAATTCACAACTTTGAAATACTGAGGAGATAAAAAAAACTAAAAAAAAATAACAAAAGATAGGACATAGACGATATACTGACTCTTTTAGTTGTCTGATACCTTGTTGACATCACTTCCGGTCACTTATTCTAAATTCGTACCATTCTGTGCATTACATTATCTGACCTGATATGATTACACTCCTCATCACAGTCCCTGCGCCGCAAATATATTTTTAACCCATGGCATTGCAGTAACTGACCCTCACCAGGGTCGTTGACTCTCACGTTCACTGATTTCTTCCAAACTTTGCACAAACGATGTTTGGCACCACATTTACCTTTCTGCTTAAGCTTTTTACCAAAATAAAATCAGGAAATGAATTAATTTTTACTCCAAAAACTGAATGTAACAATAGGACAATATATGGCTCTATGCCGTTTTGCAAGCCTTTGAGTGAATGATGCTGAATTTTTCTGTTTTGTGCTTCTAATGGTCACTAAAAACAGTTTTTGTAGTTATCTTGTAGTAAAGATGAACAGTTCTTCTGCATCATTTGCTTATAATGAAAGATATTGTATGACTCGTTTTCACTGGGTGAATTTTTAAGCAAAACCTAAATGGGTTGAAAGTTTTTGTTAGCGGCTCAAGGGCTGTGGTGTGGAGTACAGGTATAAAATAACTCACAGCCCTGTTCATGGGCAAGGTACAACTGCAGAATACAATAGCCCAAACAATGAGTAATGAGGGACTTGTGATAATGTACGCAAGAACCTACTGTATACTAGGCCTATACATACACTACATATACTATAAATATATGTAGGCTAGACCTAATAGCATGAGTAACCAATAAAATTTACATTTGACTGCCACCCTCCTTAATACCATACACAGGGATGTCCCAGTCGTTGCATCATTCTCAAAAGCCTCCTCAGTGCATTATATGTTGTTATTGTATATTTTTGTTGTTGCATGTAAAGACAGTGAAATTTCATCTCTAAACTTTTGGTAAGGCTTTTGGTTGCACCATTCAGACATTCTGGAAAATAAATATGTTTCAGTTGGTTAATTCTGCCATATGATTTCAAATTCTTGTAACATAACAACAGAAAGTGAAGAACATGATAATGTAGTGGTTGACAGTTTTCATTCAAAACGACGACATGCTTCTTTGAACAAGCCAGTGGGAAGTAGTATTGGATATTCAGTTAGTCAAAACAACCCAGGATCACTGATGCCGTAACGTTGTGATCAGTTGGTAGGTTAAATACCATGCTTCCTTTTACCTAATACTACAATTCCTTACACCGACCAAGGAGCCACGACTTAGAAGTAGTATGTTCTTCTCCTACACCAGTGAGACCTGACTGTTGTGTATTCTTTATGTAGCAGCTTATACTAAGAACTGTTAATTTTCAAATATGATTTCTGTTTTTTACTGTTTTATGCCAATCCTGTCGCTCTTCATAGTAGTTACTGTCATTTTCCTTCACTGAAAGACGTAGTCCGTCCATGTGCAACCTCTTGTGTACATTCAAAAACAAAGAAAAGTTCAGATTAAACATAATCCTTTCCTTCTTGTTTTTCAGTACACACACAATCACTTTAAGTATGAACGCCTTATCCATCAAGCCAAAATACTCAGTCACATTCATCCCAATGAACAGTGTGTATGCCAATCAATTAGGGAACATAACTTGTTGTACCTACTTATGCGTACCGTACTGTCAGTCTATCTGAATCCTCACAGCAACATCTATAGTAGAGTATTTACTGTAAGTACATTATGAATCCAAGAGTGTTCCTCCAAAATTGACCATGGTATTCTGTAGTGTTTTCACTAAGTAGAAATTTGGTACCAGTTCATACAATTGTCAATGTACAACTTTGTATGTGACTTTGATGAATTGTATAGGCCTAAGCCTTCAATTTGCAAAACAGTCCACTGCTCATATCTCTATAGTAGATGACAAACTATTGAATGATTTACAGCTACTTTCCAGCTTATAGTTGTTGGATTTTTGTTTTGTTTTGTAATAAGTGGTCAGAGGTGTACTTCCTGAACAAACTATAAATGCACTGATGGATGGGATTTTCATTCCACAAAATGATGAGTTCATTCTACAAAATGATGAGTTCATTCTACCATAGCAATAGTACTTTTCCACCATGGCAGAAAGGTATGTGACCTATGGCAGAATGAACACATTCTCTGTGGTGGAAAGTGCCTATGGCAGAATAATGATCCAAACCTTGTTCACTGTAGTTCAGTTCACAGTTATATGCATTGAAGTGTACTGACCAATGAAAAAAATGACTTTCAGTTTCATTCTCTTGGCCTAAGCTTTAATGACTCTGCTTTTGGATTCAGTTGTCTTTTCTCACTACAGTAGGTGAGAGGCTAATTTTTGGTGTAGAAAATAAAGACTGTTTTAGTCTAGTCTACTTTCAATGAAAAGTTACCTGTATGTGCTTTATGTGCTGCTCAAGTATATATTATTGACACCTGATGAAGAAAAACTTGTAATGAACATGCAAGAAAAAAAAAGATGTTCCAGAAATTAAAATGATTCATTTTGTTACTGGATAATGAATGTCTGAAATTAAGCCTAGCTGCCTCACAATTTTGGACTTACGGGAACCAATGAGAAATTGTGACTTTACATAAGTGCCAGCTGACAGGAGTTTTACAGTAGCTCTTAACTAAAATGATGCACTTAAACAATATCTAAATGTTGAAAAGTATATGGGCCAAGGCCTATTGTAATATAGGTCTGCTCAAGATTGCTGATGGGAAACAAAACCTACAGTAAGGCTAGGTTAATACTACACAATCGTTAGAAGCAAGTCCTACAGTAGGATATAGCATGTATGTAAGGTGAGTTTGTTGAGGGGGATGTCGGATGACTTAATGTTGAAATGTAAATGAAAATAAGAATAGGAGAGCTCTGCTTATTAATTGTGAAGAACATCATGCCTTTAGGTACATGCAAATTAAAGGAAAGCTAGCAGAGAACTTGAGCAACAGTTGAGGAAATTGCAAGACTAGTTACCATTATGAAAACATTGTTCTATGTACTATGAAAGTTAGTGCACACTTATGTACACAGTCAAATGAAAGCAACATACTTTGTTTGTTGTGCCTCAATGCTTCATAGTATTACCTAGACTTGCATTAATGCCTATTAAGTTAACAAAAAGCACACCATAATGTTTTAGTCAATTACCCTGGACACATCATGATGTTTTGATTGGCAAGTGACCACTAATTTGCCTTCATTTTGGAAAACTGTCAATCAATGCATAATTCTTTTGTCACATCTGTAGAAGAAGACAAAGATGGAACAGACTCATCATCTGATAGTGAAAGTCAGCAAAATGTTTCTCAAGTGCCGGAGAAACCTCCAGAATTGAAAAAATATTGGGAAGCAGTGAGAAAACATCCTGGAGATTTTACAGGCTGGACATACCTTCTTCAGTATGTAGAACAAAAGGTATCGCCAGTAGTTGTCATATTTGTTATGGTCCAGATGTACTGTATATTATCATGGTCTAGGTGTCCGCTTAATATTAGAATGGTTTCAACTGTCTAATGCATAAAGCATGAATGACAATAAAAGAAAGATATGGAAAACTGGTGTAAAAGTTGAATTTGTGATACAACACCTACTGTACGACAAGCCATGTCTTCATTTCTGTGAAACATAATATTTGCAATTGCATGCATGTTGCCTTAATATGTGATTGTGTGTGTGCTTGATAGGATAATCTTGTGAAGAGAATATTGGACAAGTACAGATTGTGTATGTGGATTGAACCTTAATGAGTGCAAGAAAGCCTTATGTTTGAGGTAGAGGTTACATGAGGACAGGAGAGGTCAAAGACACATTGCATAGTCATATCACTTCTAGGATTAACGGTTGATTTTGATCCAACTTGAACGAAAGGGATGATAAAATGTCCTCTTTTGCTTGGGTTCCTCCAATTCAAACCCTTCAAGATCACATTTGTTTTCAGTAACCCTATACATGTCCACATTCAAGGTACATTGGACAGTTCACTCCAAGGATTCAATAATATACCCCAGCAATGAAACCACTGATTCCATCAGATGCCTTGACATCAAAACTGTAGATGGCATGCAATAGTTTGACAACACTATAGATATGACTGGTTGAATTTCACAGCTTTTACACATTTACCCTGCAAATGCCAAAGGTTTCTAATAATAAAATGCAAAATTGCTCGTATCAGTAGAACATGGACAAATTTAATGTTTCTGCAGCTGGCATTGAAAATTATTCCAGAACATAACGTTTCTTTTGTGATGAAAATTGCCATACATAGTCAAGTAAAACAATGCAGTTTGCGGTCCTCTTTCTTGGTTTAATGTTGTGTCTGACGTGTGGAAGTGTGATGTCATAGCATGACTTGACGGACAATGCACAAATAATCTTTCTTAATAATGTCATGGCCGTTCATTGACTGATGATCTATGAAACTACTATCAATATATTTCACTTGAAGTTGGTTGGAATTTCTTTTCAGTCCTTTAGGGCCTTAAGGAATCCCTTGCAAAGAACTGCATTGATTTATTTTTTTATCTCCCTTTGCAGAATATAATAGAATTCTACAGGGAAGCATTTGATGAATTTTTCAACCATTATCCATACTGCTACGGTTACTGGAAGAAGTATGGTGATACTGAAAGAAAGCACGGACATGCAGATGTTGCATACAAGGTACTTAATCACCTCAAAAAAGAAATTGATTTAACTGGAAAATTCATTTTAGGATGATTGGTTTCACCATGGTGTTATTGCTGGCCATTTCAGTTCATTCTTTGCACTTTTATTCACTAATTCTGTATTATTTTCTCTTGTTTTCAGAAAAAAGCAAAAGCTCCCACATACACCCTTTCCAGCCCAAATGACAAAGCTCTTTCAGCTACTATCATACGAACATTTTATTTTTTTTATCAATCTTTTCTAACTTGGGGCATATCGAAGGTTGCCCCACCTTGTTTTAGTCATTGCTTTTTTTTTTTTTGATAAGTGAATTCGGAATGTGACGGGAGAGCTTGTCTTTCGCGCATGTGGTGGAAGCATCTAGGGATGGCGGAGTGAGCATGGGATGAAGACTCTGCTTAAAGGTGGTACCCTCATCCATTATTCTTGACATTTGATGCTTTTGAGATCGATAACATACCTCCTGCTAGAATACAATGGAGAGAAGGGGAGAATGCCTCTCATGGAGCTCTTGTCTGTCCTCTGATTTACAAATTGCTCTGAAGCTGGAGAACATCCGATGAAATCGCATTGCGTCAGATTTGACCTTTGTGAGAAAAGATCGTTTTGTAAAACACTTGAACTAAAACGTAACAAGGGTGTTGCAAATCACACGTTGAACTCCACCAGCAGGCACTCATTCCTTCTCTATGCAGATTCAGTCATGTGAAGTGGTTGAGAACATGTTTGTGGAATAATTTGTTGTGATTTTGTCATTTTGGAATGCAGGTTTATGAGAGAGGTGTTAAAGCCATTCCTCTCTGTCCAGATCTTTGGATTCACTACATCACCTTCCAGATGCAAGACCTCTTCAAAGATGAGAAGAGAGAAGAAAAGATTAGAGAGTATGTCTCCTTAAATGGTTTATTGTCTTGAGTAGAAATTAACTTAGTTTCAGCTTAAAAAATAAAGAGAAAAAGTTCTGTTTTGAGCATATGTTCCAAACTTAAAGTAAAAAGCAATAGTTCTTATTCCTTTCCAAAATCCAGAACAGTAGACCTAATGGGTGGTGACACAGCTGTGCATGTGATGATGTCTGCTTACCTGTGACATCTCTACTCATAAATGTGAGATTCCCAAAACATAAATGCCAGTCATGCCTAAAGCTTTCAAAGGTGATGTTGGTGTTTAGAGGAGGTAATTTTTTTGTAACAGGGGTTTGTTAGTATTCACTGTCTTATGAACACTTTGTAATTGGACTCTGAAACTGAAAGTTATCAGATGGCAGCTGCCTTCAGAGATCATCAGATTGGAGATGCTCGAGAACATCAGGAAAATGTGCTAGAGTAGAAGAGATAGCCATAACATAACCAGAGTGAAACCTTTGATATTGGTCAATGGATCCTTACCTCATTTGCCTTTATAGTGTTAAGCCCTGCGATGGCAGTTTGTCCTTGGTATTGGTTTGTTTCATGATCTGTAATTTGTCACTTCCATCTCATAGCTATGTTCTGTTTCCAGGTGCACAGGCACCTTCCTTAACATTTTTTAATAATTTAATCCATCTTGTGTGGTCTGCTTTTGATGGCATTCACAGGAACAATTCTTGTAGACACAAAACTTCACAAACTCACTCCTAAACAATTTGGAATGTGTTGTACCATTGCTGCAGTCTGACGTACGTTTTTCTCATTCACATGACTGTCTTCCTCTACTTCCACAGATTGTTTGAAAGGGCTGTCGAGGCCTGTGGGCTCGACAGTCGGTCGGACAAATTGTGGGAGTATTTCATCAAGTTTGAAGTGCAGCACAAGCGCTTGACAAGGGTGACCGGCATATATGACAGGTTGTTAAACATACCAACACAGCAGCTCTCCAGTCACATGACAAAGTGAGTTAACGCGTGACGTGACATGGTGGATCCTGTTTGATGAAATCACACGTTGTCATACTCATGTCTTATAATGATACATTATATGACAAACTTGTTGTCACAATTATAGTTTTGGCCTCTTTATCATGTATAGCTGTTTGCATTATGTATGAATTAACGTAATGAAGATTGACTGATTGGAAATTTTTCCTTCCACTTGCCTGTGAGAATTACAGCAGAGTTTGTGTTACCTGGCATAAAACGTGTCAAATTATGATACTTACTTCATTAAAATTGAAAGGATATTGTATCTAGGAAACTTATCCACGAAGACAAATTATAATGGAAATTGAAACGGACCTCTCAGACCATAATTGCATGAAATTTGCCAGAAATATTGAATATTGTGAATGAGGTCTAATTGTTTACAACTTTGATCAGCTAGTTGATTTAAATGCAGAACTTAGTGGGTGCAGTGAACTGTGGAGGTATGTTAAGATATCCTTTAATAAAATATGACGTTTTACAGCCAGAAACACTGCAAATCAAACAGCAAGTCAGTGCTGTTTTCTCTGCTTGTTTCATCAATGCTGAAGATGTGCTGTCCCCTTCCATAACAGGTTTAAAGAACTCATCCGAAGCCACTCTCCTAGGGAGACACTTTCTCTGGATGAATTCCTCAAACATAGAGCAGAATATGTTTCGAGCAAAGAGAACAGTGACATGAGCACAGATAAAGATGTTGAAGTTATCTCAGGGGTGGAGGCACCCCCAGGTGAGGATGGTCCTCCCGGAGAGGAAGAAGAGTTGGTCAATGAAGAGCAGACACCGAATGGCACAGGTGACCTTCCTCCTGGTGCTGACTTGACACCTCCTGGTGAAGACGTGAGGGCAAAGAATGAATTGGTAAAAATGGCATTTTGTTTTTCTTGCAAATTTTGGTTCGGAAGAAACTGCACGGAACCAGTAATATGATTCAGTGTGAAAGTCATCAAAATGAACGGTTCTGATACTTGTCATCCGTATGTCATATAATAAAAGTGTGATCGCTTGTCGAGGTCAAGGTGACTCAGAAGTCAGTAAAGGTCAAATGTGATGTCCTGTTCTGATCTAGTTTCCAAAAAGAGGGAATCTAGACCGAGGCAAGCTTGAGAAATTCCGTACACAAGGCACGGAGAAACCGTTAGCATCCCACTCTGTAATAAGTAACAGAGATTCATCAGCGAAGTGAGCTTAGAAGTTTAAAAAAAAAAAATGAAAAGCCTTCTTCCAATAAGAAAATGGATAAAAAAGATTGTGGAATTTGCACATGATTTAATTGCCATTCATGTTTTCATTTCATTCAGCTAAATGAAGGTCTCACTAATTTGTTAACTGTTTCCAAGCAAAATGTGTCTTAACAACACTGCAAGGAATAAGTAAATGTTTATGTTTTGTGTAACAATTCAGATTTTGGTTCTCATATTTTTTTTTTTAAGATGATATGATTTAATATGTGCAGAAGTGTTTTCTAAGTCTTTGTATTTGTGCATCATTTTCCCCACTTGAGAATTTTATCCATTTCATCCACTGTTTCCTTTCATTTAACTTTTGTGCTCTGCTGAGTAACTGACATTGTGAAAGCAGACAACAGCACCACCTAGTCTTTCAAAAATAGAGTATTATTTGATTGATACCACAGTCACATACACTGTGAGGGACTTTCAGTGTGCAGTTTATTTTCCAGTGCAGTTCACCTAGGCTACTTACTTAGAAAAATACAGAAAGCGGATTCTTTGTAGCAAACATAAGCTGTTGTGAGACAAGACTTTGCAAAGTAGGAGTGGTCATGGTGTATGTGGATGATTGATTGCATTTCATAGAATAATTATTCGTGGCAGCACAGAAAGCATTTGCAAAAGCTGGGTCTCCGCTCAGCATTATGCCTATTACTATGTAACTGTAGGAGAGTACAGTTATGTGAGCCTGTTAGTGTTCATCTCTCTGCTATGCTTCTACTATATATCTTATTTTCTTCGCTGCACAGTCTGATGAAAAGGAGTTGGAAGCAGTGAAAGAGCTGGCAGTCAAAATAAGAGAAGATATGTTCAAGAAAACAGAGGAAGAGCTGAAAAAACGTAAAAAATTTGAAGACCAGGTAATTATCCAGTTTGAAGGAATCGCTGTCACGGATGTTATTTTTAATTTGTTTGTGGATATCGTCCACAGGAAGCTGTCATGTGTAGGCTTGTTTTCTTTCCTTGTTTGGTTTGGAAATGAATTAAAGGAAAACTGTCGCACAGCCTCCCAGATAGTCCTGATACTTCAAATATAGTTTTCCAAACAGTAAGACACCATTCGGTAGTACAATAAATGCACGTCCAAGAAAATATGGAGTTATTATGAATATACATGTTACTCACTCGCAAGTCTCAATGTTGTTGCAAAATTATGTGATTCGTGACATCACACATGCACCTGTACATGTCACATAGTATTGCAGGTGCTTGTGATACGTCATACATTTCCAAAATGGCAATACACTGTACAACAACGGCTGGGGGGGGAGTTTGAAGTTATCACGAAAATGAAACCAATACCATCATGAGCATTCGTAAAAAGATGTGCACTAAGTGTATGTTGCAATTGAAACACCCACTACGGTTCCTCTTTAAGTCTTGAAATGACTGCCGAGGTTATAACTGAAAATAGTACTAAACATCATAAGCTAAACTGTCAGTTTGGCAGGAGTAAGGATTGTATCCTGAGTGAGTGGCATTTTGATTTCCTTCTCTTTCTGATGATGTCTTCAAGACAGAGACATGAACGCAGTGCATCTCGTGTAAGTTGTAGATATTCAAGCTGCTGGCACTAGCACATAGTGCAGTGTTGAGTTGCAGGTATTCTTCGCCAAGTGGACAAATATGCAAGAGACTTGATCTTTAAGTTGACAATTACTGCAGCACCTGGCAATGGGCATATATCAGCCATATCCCCATTGTCATCGAGACTGACCTTGTTGTTTTTTTCACTCAATATTCTTTCTTGCAGATTAGACGACCATATTTCCACGCCAAACCGTTAGAGAAAGGCCAGATCAAAAATTGGAAAGAATACTTGGATTTTGAAATTCAGAATGGTTCACAAGAAAGAGTGAGAGTTCTCTTTGAAAGGTGTCTGATTGCTTGTGCCCTGTATGAAGAAATGTGGCTCAAGGTAAATAAGGGTGGCACAATTACAATAGTGGAGGAGACGTGCAGTGAGAGGAAATTTTTGACAAGGATCATGGGTTGCAACTATCATCTTAAATTTTAAGTTCTGTCTAAGGATGATTAGGGTTTACAACTTTCATTTCGCTGTTGAATGATCAACTGCATCTGAGGTCATCTGCCAACCTAACAGTGAGTATCAAATTATACTCTCAGTATAACAGCATGCCATTGAAGGTGTTTGAACCAATGCTGATCAACAACAAATGTGACTTGTGCAAGCCATGTGGTCTGAGCCATGTAATTGTGAACTTTCCTTAATTTGGAAAATGTGAAATGTGGTCACAGCTGTAGTATCAGACATGATTGGGTCAGTTGCAACATGATAGTATCAAACAAAACCATACACGGATACTTTCTTTCCTTAATGTTGTCACTTTGTTAAACACTTTCTTTCATACCTTTTACAGTATGCCAAGCACATGGAAACCACTGACAAGGAAGCTGCATCACTTGTTTATCAAAGGGCATGCACCATCCACTTACCAAAGAAACCTCTACTGCACCTTAAATGGGCTGCATTTGAAGAAAGCAAAGGTAGCATTTCCCTTCTTTGTTTTCTGTGGTTGTCCAATCTTTTAGAATGTAATAACTAGCCATACTGTCTGTGCAAATATACACTTTACAGGTTTAGACCCAAAAGTATCTAGCAAGGAGAAAAGAAAAAGGTTGTTATTTTGAAACTGACCATGTTTGCACAGTGAATAGTTTCTACCTGGCTGAAGCAAAGTTAAAGACGTCTTCTCATATCCTGGTATCGGGGAATAGTGGTTGTTTTGATGTCCCTGCTATGTGTTGTGCATGTGAACTATTATGAAAACATGCAGTGTTGTTAGTCTAGTCCATTAGAGCTGTTGAGGAAATTTTGAGGTTTAGACTAGGTTGTTTGGTTCACTCCAGATGTCACTGGTAGAGACCCTTTTAATTACACCAAATGTTTAAGAATATAAAATCTCTTACAGAGAAGGATCCAATAATTCTGAAGGTGGGCACAAGGAGATCCTGATAACACTTTCAACAATCAGTTTGACTGTTGACAGTGCTGTCACTCATAACAGTTGAGACTACCCACTTCCTTCCACTCTCCCCCCCCTCCTTTCTCTTATGTAAAGAAAAAAACAAATAAGAACAAGATTCCAATGTATTCCCATCATTTCCAATTGAAATCTCAAAAAGCCATCAGTTTTGTTACAGGGTACTAGTTTCATGAGTAGTCAAGTTACCTTGACCAGCATACCGTAAAGTTTTGCCAGTGAATGTGTCCCAGAAAGAAAATTGTAAACTTTTACAAAGTTTGTGAGCTATTTGATTAGATATTTGGCAGTTTGCATGCCATTGATCTAGATTACCATACCCCAAACTTCTTCTCACAATGTAACATGGGATGGTGAGAACAGTCTTCATAGATATTAACTCATTGCAAAAGTTACATATCTGTCCTGAACAGAGCGAGCAGTTTGGATTGAGGGAATGATTGAAAGCAACTGTAGTTATTACGACCTGTCTGAGTCGCAGACTTGTATTTGAGAACATGTTGTCCTGTGTTATAAGTGTATTCCAATTTTTTTTAACACTTTCTAAAGGTGCAATAGATTCTGCTAGAAAAGTCCTCTCTGACGCTGAACAGTCTATGCCAGGCCTTGTGACCATTACGATGGAGAGAATCAATCTTGAAAGGCGGCAAAAGAAGTACACCAAAGTTACCACCATGTTGAAAGAAAAAGTTGAGGCATCAGAAAAACCTGACCACTTGACATTCTTTGCAAGCAAGCTCTCTTGCTTCCTTCATAAGGTTAGTAAAATTAAACTAGATTAAACATTTTTTTGTATCTCTTGTGGAAGAGAGTCGTGGTAGGGGAAGGGTAGCAGCTCCTTCCTGGCTAGAAAGAACAAGTACAGTGTTCTCCCTTATGTGGGATACACCATACATAGTTTTAGTTTTGTAGGTGGAGATCTTTTAGTACAAAGACTTTTCCCCTTCATCCTACACCCTGTCATTTTCTGTTGTAGGAGTATTGTATTTTGGTAGGTTCAGAAAGCTTTTTGATCGAAAAGAATCACTCTTACTCCTGTAAAAATACTGTTGATAGTTTCAAATCAAGTGGATTTACAAATCGCTTCAAATTGAAATGTGGATAGGATTATTGACTTGCAGAATTTTCAACTTTTATTTTCATTATTGTAGGCTATACTTTGCATTTTAAATTTGATGACATTGTTACTTATCAGTTTGTGTTATAGCATGTCATCTTTACTCAATTTCCAAAGATACAAGTTTTCCATGTCCTCCATTAGTGGTATGTTATGTACCTGGAAGATTAATGTGCTGGTGAATCCTTAGTGTGTTTTGGACTGAATACTAAGTGTCTAGGGGGGAAAGTACTTCAATGTTCAAAATTTTTGGAAATCATTGACGTTTCAGAACCAACAACAGAGTTGACTTTGGGTTTATTACATTTAAGCGATAAACCGTGTGAACTATCTTGGCAGATGTCTTGATTCATCCAAAACACATTGTTCAGCCTGAATTGAGAGCCTAGGAACATTGCATTGATTGATTGTATTGTGAAAAAAATGTTTTCCTATGAAAAGTTATGTTATTTGTGAACTTTTTTAGCTTTGCTCGATATTTTGCTGCCATTTGTATCATTAAGAGAACACTTCTCCGTTTTACATGTTATCTCTCTGCTTTAGTGATAAACCTCAGCTTTGTTTGAAAGATTTGACGTGTACAACTAGACTATGCATGAGTGGCTTATCTCAGGTGAGGAGGAACTGTGAACCTCATGACAGTCTGGATTGACAGTGCAAAGGTGCAGTTGTCGTTGCATCAACCAAACTTAGCTTACTTTTGAATTCTAAAAGAGTTAAACTTTCCAACATTGAAGTGACTTGAAAGAAGCTAAATTGTCAATGTCGATCATCTGGTTCTTTTGTTCTTTGTCAGGTGGTTGGAGACATTGAGGCAGCCAAGGAGGTTTTGAGAAATGCAGTCAAACAGAAAGGAGTAAGCTTGTCTTTTAGTACCTTGTGTCATGTTGATGGAAAGTTAGGAGTCTATGGTTTTGATCACTTAAGAAGTAATATGGTTCCCCCAGGGGGAGGAGTTGTTTGGGGGGTGTATTTTGTAATGATGTAATTATTCAGTTAAGGGTTGTTTTTATCTTCACAAATCCATCAACTTCAAACTGTAGATTACTCATAAGCTTTGTTTAAATTATGTCCATTTTATGGAATGTACAGCAACAAGTCCTTTGAGTTTGCAAAGTCAGTTGGAGATAACTGATACCTCTCACAAGCTTATGACACTTCAGTTACATTAGAAAGAGTTTATGCTTTTTGGCCTTACAAATACCTCCAATTTCTATTTCTGTTATCTGTGGGGTACAAGCTGTATGAACAATTTTATTATGATGCTCCTTGTTTGTCTTACAGAAAGAGGTTGAACGAAAAAGAAGTTGAAGCTTATTTTTGCTTCTTTTTTTCATATATAAGTATTGAGACCCATTTCTATTGGAAATGATCCTTATGGCCCACTCTAACAATGAGAGTGAAGGTAAACAATGATATATGGGATCACATCTTTCTGATGTAAGCTGACATACTTTATAGTCAATCTTGGCCCATCTACCCTGCAAATGACCATCCTTTCCTTCCTTCTTCAGATTAAAGAGGTGCTCTACATGAAACTGGTGGACCTAGAGTACCAAAGGACTCCAATTGATGAAGCACAGACACTGGCAGTCTTCCGGGAGGTTTTGCAGAAGGACCTTCCTCTGGAAACCAAGATTCTTTTCTCAAAGCGAAAGCTTGAATTCACCAGAGACTTTTGCATTGATGTCAATAGGTAACAGACTGTCTGTTTAACTTTCTCGGTCGGTTAACTTTTAAATTTCATCAAAGGAATATTATTCTTTAATTGCAGTATACCTTGCAGTGTAATCAAAATTGCTTTACCTACTTTGCTTTATTAAGTAATTGAAATGTTGCTCTAAATGTGTTCACTGTGTGAGTAGAAGATATTGTTGACCTTGCAGCAGATGTTTAACTTACTTGACTGGCATCAATCAAAACTTTTTAAAAGACAACCATCATTTTTAATGTTTGGTCGCATCACAGAAGCAATTTTTAGTCTGGTTTGTTTCCCCCGACAGTCCCAGTCATGATTGACTCAGTTGTGACAGAGAAACTGATTCCCTAATATTAAATCACTCTTATTTATTGAATAAATTTTCACATGTAACAAGAGAAAAACAATTGAAATTTTGCAATGGGAATTGGGGGTGGGGAGTTGTCTGGTCAGTCACAGTGCAGTGTATGATTATAACGTCAAGAGCTTATGGTGCGTATGGGCGACTTGCTGCTCCGAGAAAAAAAGATTGTTGCATTTTCATTGGATCTTCTATCGGCGCAGTTGTCACACCATGACAATTTCACCTACTTAGGATTTGAAAAATTTTTACTTTGAGCAATGTGACTGGACTATGTTATTCTCCTTGGATACAGTTTTCAAGTTGCCCTAGAAGAACACGCCAAGCTTGTAAAATCAACGCAGAGTTTGTCAAAGAAGAGAAAACAGGCCGATCATGAGTAAGCATATTTTATTCTTTACATTTATTGTCTTTCAAAAATTCCTTAAAAATGGTAAGGTCCATGGTTATATCGATATTTTCAATATATTCGGTGTTGCACACCTTCCCCATAATATTGATATTGATTTTTGCTCTTTCCGGTACGTAGAAAGCATCGGTATGTACTTTCAAAAATGATGCACTGCCGTACACCCCGATATTTTTACTAATGTCGTGCAAGGCCCTGAATATTTAAGGCCACTGTAGTGTCCCTCTCTGTGTGAAAACTTTTGAAACAATTACTGGGAACGTTGTTGTTTGTAACAGCCAAAGATGAAGCAACCTAATTTGTTCATCATCATCATCAAGTCATACATGGAGTCCTATAGTATTGAAGTACACAGTGACTACTTTTTCTAGTTTAGCTCAGTGCCTTTTTTTCCCTTCAGTTAAAGTCTAGGCTTAATTAGGTTATTACTGTAGCAATAAAGAGGTGTGTTTCATCTGTAAAATATCCGTTTTTACTCCAAGAGGACAATTGTTGAAAAACTACCAGTAGTAATAAAAATGAGAATTATTTAGAGAGAATTTTGTTTATCTTTTGATTTTGTTTGAAGGCTATGTCTCACACTGATAAGATTACATGCTTGCCTAAACACATAAAACAGACAACATTGCATCATTATTTTCATGGTATCAAATACGATGTTCATCTTCTTTTATTACATTACCACCCCATGATACTCGATTATATAGCCAAACTCCACAAAAAAATAGATTTATAAAACATGGCAAGAACTTTGCTTTGAACATAAAACCTGTTCATTGCACACAGACAACACATCCTGGAATAAAGTGTTTTCATTAACATATCAATGTGATTGCACCAGGAAAGCTGGCTATCTAAACAAACAAATAATGTACAAGCTGATCGAGCTGTCACACGCCCAGCTCCTGCAGACTGAAAGGACAAGATATACTTGGAGTATTGCAGAAACTTTAATAATTCATTTTTTCATTTGTTTCGACGAGCCAAGAAAGACAGAATAAGAGAGCAATTTTTTTTCCAGCTACTGCACCTGGGGTGGGGAGGAGATCAGTAGTAATTAAAGCAAAAATTGGAGGCAAGGAGGGCTGCCCTTCACCTGACAGGCATCATTTAAGGTATAAAGGGGACAGTGAACACAAGGGGTCCCTCGGTGACTGCACTGTTTCAGCTGTCCGCTTCTCAAGTGCTTGAGCCACTGGTTTCCTAACCTAAGTGGACATAAGCAACCCCCACACCTGCCCCACCCATGGTCAGGTCTGAAGCCTCCTTCCAAGTGGGAAAATTCAGAACATTGAGGCTGGAATTAATATTAGTTTTAGTGTGAACGATGGCGACTAAATAGTCGAGTAGAAGTTTTTTTCATAAGGGGTCGAATAGGAGGTTTTTTTTTTTAAGAGTCTGGTATTTAGTGCATTAAGAGTATGAAAAAGAGGGATTTTATTGACCTGAAAGACGGTGTTATTTGGAGTGTACCTGGGATTCTTGAAGATGAGGCAAAGGGCTGTGTTGTGGACAGCACTGAGTTTGTTGAAATTTGAGTTTGTAGTACCGAGTAGTGGGCAACTACCATAATCAATGAATGGCTTAAGTTTAGTGAGGTAGATTTTGAGAGTATTGGAGGTAAATTTGTTACTGTTGCTGGGGGTCCTAATAAAATTGATGTATTTCCAAGCTTTCCCAGTGGTTGTGTTGATGTGTTGTTTGTAGGTAAGTTTGTTATCAAGTAAAATACCTAGAAATTTTGTTTGTGTACTATCTTGGATGTGGCTGTGAAAAATAATAAGGTTCCCAGAGTTGTGTTTATTACGAGAGAAAGGATAATGAAAGAAGTCTACTTTTGCGAGGGTTTATTTTTATCTGCCAATTAGCACACCAGTCTTCCACTGCATGAACAGAGATTTGTAAAGAGGGCATTTGTGATAGTTTTGCTGGAGCTCCAAAGAGTGATGTCATCGGCGAATTGACTGAGATGGGTGTTGTGGAGATTGTGAACAGGAATGTCATTGACGTAAATTGTGTATAAGAGTGGACTGAGGACCGAGCCTTGAGGAGTCCCCACTTTTAGATGGGGGGTGGAGCAAAGGAGTTGTGAGAGATTTCAATGGTGCAGTCAGTGAGATAGGATGGAAGGAGGCGAGTATAATTGACAGGAAGCTGGTACTTGCAGAGTTTGTAACGGAAACCTTTGTGCCATGTTTTATCAAATGCCTTTTCTGTGTCAAGCGAGACTCCCACTGTACGTTCTTTTTTTTTTTGGAAGGCTGTTTTGATACTTTCGGTAAGACGGACAATTGGATTTAGTGTAGATTTTTGTGGACAGAAGCCAGACTGATATAGGGAAAAGAAATTCTTACTCTCAAGGTGATGCTGAATTTTGTAATTTTGAATTTTTGTAATTAGTTGATTTGATAGGGGTATTGTTACAGTATTGAGTAAAGACAATGTTGGAAAGAGGGTGTGAGAGCTCATCAGTTTCAGAAAAACTATTACTTGTACATGTCGGACAAGATGTTAATATCTTTCTCAATGCCATTTTGAAAAAGGGACCAATATGTGAATTTAGGAGAATGAAATGTGTGAATCCTAGAACTGAGTGTTTGGTGAGAAAAGGTGCAAGAGAGAATATAATGGTAACTACAGGCAATATTGTCAAAGACCTGTCAGTTGTCTAGATTGGTGGCAGTGTAATTATTGGAGGTAACATAGTCTAAGAGCTCTTCCTTAGTATTACGTGGGTCGATACGAGTTTTTGTGTTGGTGTTGAAAGTACGAAGGTTGTTATCATTAATTATATTGAAGACATCACAACTAAAAGGCGTGGTTTTAGTGCAACCAAAAATAGAGTTGTGTACATTCAGATCACCTAGAAGAAAAGTATCTTGTTTTTAGTCCTAAGAATGGCATGATCGGAGGGAGGGATAATGAGGGGATTGTAGTGGGAGATAATGTGGACATCATTGTTGTGCAAACCAGCAATTAACAGTTCTAGAAATTGGAGGTTAGGTTGTTGAAGGTAAAGTCAGTAATATTGACAGAAGCGACGTTATTTTTAACAGCAATCTTGATACCACCTTGTGAAACGGAGATACCTTTCCTGAACAAGTTGAAACTAGGAATAGTAAAATGCGAGTTGGGATGAAGTTTAATTTCTTGGATGGAGGTATCGGGGGCGAAAAAGGAAATGTCTAGCAAGAATGAACCAATTTTGGATGTGATGCCATTAATGTTGAGGTGGACAATCTTTAGAGAAGAGAAGACATGATTATCCATCATTGCTGTCAGCCTGGTGGAGGGCTACATATGGATGGTGGGTGTAAAGAACGTAAGAGTTTGACCTTTGTTACAGTGAAGTTCAGGTGATTGAGAGCAGAGAGGAGTATAGCGTAATTCAGCAGTGTTTCTAAGTAGATGTCTGCTTTATCAACAATAGCATTTATGATTTTGAGAGTGAAGGTGACAATGTTAAATTTTTCTTCATTCGAGATTTTTCTCTTCATCCGAGATTTTGTTTGAGACAATGATTATGTTTGAGTTGTTCTGATGTAACGGAGGCATGTATGTTCTTTTGTGATTGTGGTGGAAGAGTCTTTTTGACGTAAGGAATTTTTGGCCAACCCTGGTATAAGGCCATATGGGGGCTACCACAGTTGGCACATTGTTTTCCTCCTTTGGGTTAAATACAATCTAAATCTATCTAAATGGACGCGAGATATTTGTAATCATCAACCTTTTCCACAGCACTTCCCTCAATACTTAATCATTTGGAACAATAGGAGGTTAACAAAAATCAATTACAGTTTCTTTTATCTTAATAACATAAAGTTCTAAAAAGTTTTCATTTCAGTAACTTGTAAAATGATTGATCTGATTTAAATACTCAGTATCGTCGTTTTAATCAGATCCAGCAAAGCTGTGTCATATGTTATTGGTTGAACATGCATCCTATGTGTATAAAGTAAATAGGAATGAAAGTAAATAGGACAGTATGTAAAAGTAGGATAGCACTAAGTTACTGCATTGTCTAGGACTAAAATTTAAGACCAGCTCTGAGGCCATACAAGTTAAATTAAAGGCCTGCAATGTGGCAAAAACAAAGGAGTGTTTATTAGATAGGGGGTGTTTATTGGAGTAAATGCAGTGGTTGCTATTTATTAAAGGCACATATGTGATTCTTCGCATATGCACAGATGTGACAAAGTTTTGACAGGAAAAACTGTGCTATAGATGTTGTAGATATTTCAGAATTGACATATAGCCATCAACCTTTTTCAATATCAGTGGACCTTACAAAAAGTTTGACTTGCAGGTGCCATGGAAGTTGGATTTGTTCCATTAATGTTGTAGCAATTGCACCCATAATACATAAACGTTGTTGTCTTTCATGCAATGTTCTGAGCATTACTTTTTTAAACTGTCAGATGGTGATTAGGCTGTTAAACAGCTAAGTTTGCAAATTTACGTCGGGATCACTTAGATTTTTGGAATTTTATGAGAGACAGATTGGAATAAAATTATATTTTGAAAGCTTTGAATTAAATCATGATTTCTCAAACATTTTTTTTACCACTGAAGTTGAAAGATAATGACAATTTGTTTTCACTGTTTAGCCCCAGCGGAGGAGACAGTGGGGAACAGAAGAAACCAAAGGTATCCTCCGAAAACAGAACGGAACCACCTACATCCTCCCAGCCGAATTATAACCAGCCAATAGGAGGATACACCCAGCCCCAGTACTCACAACCACCCTACCAACCACCAATTGACCAAACTTACAATTACCAGCAGCAGTGGCCTGCTTATCAGGTGAGAAAGTGGGTGGGATGGGGACGTTTTGCAGGTGTCATTGTGGCAGTATCAAACCTAACAGAGAATCCTCCCCCCCCTCAAGTACTTGAGCATGCACGATCTGGTTCAAAGGTAGACCAAAGACATTAAAAGAAACTGTAAAGATGCACTTTCCTTATCAATTGCCACTACCTTCTTCTTTCCTTCTCAACTTTAGAATCCATATGCATACCACCAGCCTCAGCAGTGGAACAGTTACACATCCGGCTATTACCCCTCTTGAGACGAGAGTTGGTGTAAATGGAAGGAATGCACTTATAGATAGCGAAAGAGAGAGGAAAGTCGACAGCATGGATGCCCAAGATGCAGAGAAATGGTTGAAAATGGAAAAAACAGAGAAGCTGCAAGAGTAGCAGCCCAGCTGAAGGGCAACATGCATGCTTCTACAGGAAAACAACCTTTAGAAAGTACTTTATTCTAAAGAAGAAAGTTAAAGCTGTATCTTTTTTTCACCCTTGCCTTTAAAAATATTCTTTTAAGTTTAAAAGACAATGTTTTATCACAACTGATTTTCTCCTCTCGAGCACACACACTTACTCTGCGGTCAGGAGGTTCAGGCTCTGAAAGAGTCTTTATGCCATAGGTTTGTATCTCCTGTGGAATGATGGCAACTAAGAGCAAGGTTCTTAAGATTATGTTTGGTACGTCTTGGGCGGGTCAGAGTGACTCGTGGAGTGGACATCCGTAGGGCTGATGGACCTTCCTTACTTATGGAAGCCATATTTAAGTGCCTCATACACCATCAGGGGCCCAATTGTCGAAGATATCTCCTAACGTTCTTTTCGCTGTGTCCCAAACTTGAAAGAATAGACAGATATTTTTGTCAGGATTCGTGTCCATCCACGTCCAATTATCGTACAGAGTTGAGGTCATTTTTTTCCCTCATACTAGGTTGCTGTGTATGGAGGAAGACTTGTAGGGTAGTTCTGACTTGCAAAGGGAGTTCTTCATAAACGTTCAGACACTAGCAAGATGTTGTGCATCCCTTCACAGAGTCCACAAGAATTTCTCCTATGTATACTGGCCATTGGTTTGCTTTTAACATGGCAGAATGTAATCAGGAGGTAATTGCATAACCAACCATGAAAACAAAGAAAAGTATAAAATGTACCCCACCAAATCAGTGTTCCCAAAGATTTTCAGTAGAGTGAGTCAGTCATGCATGAATGTGCATACGCCGTCACAAAATGATCATAATAGAGGGGTTTAAGTAGATTGGATTAACCCCCCCTCCAGTCACTATTTCAGGCGGACAGTAACTCTCACTTAGTCAAGCTGCCCTCCCCCCTGAAAGCCTCGTGGAGAACTATGCAAACATTTCTCTCTTTGCCCATCAAAGGTTAAGCTTATGAAGAGGTAAATCCATTCGGCAGAGACATGTACAGAGTGAAAAAGATTGATTGGTAAATGTTTTATGCCATCTCTTTGCCTTAGTGTAATGTTCAAAACACTTTTAAAATTACCATACTGTAATTTCACATTGCAACTGTAGGCTGATTGGCAGTACATTCCATCCCATTCAGTGTTTGCCCTTCTTTGAATGAAAAGAAGCCAGCCACGCTGGTTAACAATATGGGACAGAGAAAGGAAGATACGAACAATCATAATATTGTCTTGTAAGTTGAAACTACTGTTTCATTAGTTAAGGTAGTGATGATAATCAAAAGACTGCTTGGTAACAAATATATTAATTTAATCAAGAGGAAGAACGTGAAATCATCGTGTTGAAATTCTGAAAGCAGATGCCAGTTTTTAAGATGAAACAATTGTCAGCAGTGCCCTTGGTGAGGAGTGGCCAGAGATGGAATACAAATACTTCATTGGCTGACTGACATTTCATTCTTTTTGCTTTTACTTTTCAAAGCTGTACACAATTAATTCCACAAAGCACTTGATGGCACATGTTGTTATTGCTTTTGGAGACAACATCATTTTGTTTAAATGTGTAATCTCTTGTCACATTAAAAGAGCAGGGGGGGCAGGGGAAGGTTGCAAGACAGACTTAACCTACTTTTATGTGCATTTTGTCTCCAACTGTCTATGATGTACTGATGGGAAACTGACTTTTAGACCAAAAGTTTTGCCAATAAAATTTTCTGAAAAGACGAATGCACACTTTACGTTGTAGCTCTGGCTCTGGTTCTGCTGTTAAAGAAAACTACCAATTCAAATGGCTCTCTATCTCTAGAGTCAGTTTCCATTGGTGGTGTTTCCTCCATACAGCCATGCTTGTTGGATTTATTTGGTGAAAATTTGTGCAGAAAGCTAGTGTATTGACTATTTTTATTAGTACCTAGCCTTTTGAAACAGGACCTGTGATGAATTACAAATGTGTTATATATATATCTCACCATGACACCACATGGAGTTGCCACAGGCTATTCTGGGAAGTGTATGGTGACTCACCTATGATCTTTATCACTCTCCAGTGAGTGGTTGATCACACCACAAGGGATTGCGTGACGATGTTCGCATTAACTTGGAGAAGTTTGATCATCATCTGGTAATGAAATTTGCTTCTAGTCTGAAGGCCAGCATGTTGTGCCTTGTGAAAATAGTATGAATACACCAGGAAACCTGACAAATATGATTATAAATCATATTGTGCCTGCGACACACCATCAGGATAATGCTATTCACAGACTCAGAGCAAGAAGTGCAAAAACAAGTTAATGCCTTAAAAATAGATATTCACACTCATTTTAGGCCCTTTCTGACACACTTTTACTGTTTTTTCAGCCTTAAAGGGGAAAAAAAAAACACTTTGATGACATGATTTGGATTTCTTAAATACTTGACTCTTTCTTTTTCAAAGTTTTAGAAATATTTTCCTTCCTTTTTTTTCTTTTTTTTGCACACTCTTCTCATAACCTGATCATTGTGGTTATTTATTTACAGCTAAATAAAGCAACTGAAGTAATATGGTGTTTTAGATTTCTTTTGTGTCATTTTGTACGTGATTTGTTGGTTGCATGTTTGGCACTGTCATTGTTTACCTTGAAAGAAACACCTCCAGCACCTGCAGGTCCAGTGTACTGGTAACTGTCTAATGTGGGCTTTTGATCACTCCTTGGTTTCCAATGGAAAGTTGAACATGGGGAGGCACTTAACATTTTATGCATCACGTGATCAATGCTGGTGCACGGCAGGGCAGTTTACGTATACAATACTGTACATTGTCACATAACCAAAATCAACTAACCAGAAGTTCTCACCCCCTATGAAAGCCTACCAGTGCAAGGTAAATAAAAATTCTTTGTGCAAATCAATTCAGTAATTTATTGCGAGCAATTTGCTAATTTGTAATGCCAAATTAAAGGTTTGTCACAGGAAGTTACTAATTTGTAATAATTTAATAAATTAATGATTTGCTCTTAATTTTGGAGGCTCCTTCAACTGGCATTGGGAAGGGTCTGAGGCCTCCCCTTAGATAAATGATTAAAATCATATAATAGGGCCACCCTATTATGTGGGAGATGCAAAATGAGCTTTTTGTTCCATTGCATCAGCAAAGGTGCTTCCGTGCCACTTGCTTAGGTATGGTATAACTCAATAATTAGGGGAAGTCAGTCTTGGTATGTAGTTTTGCCATATTGAGAAGGTGTGCACTATTGTTTTTGATGGAGGTCAAAGGTCATATGGGGGAACTGGGGTCAAAACTCTGAAAATCTTGTAATGATATGGATGTTTATATGTCACATCATTCCCCCTGTAGCAACTCATGCAAGTGCTGCTTGAGGAAGCATTTTTATGATCAAATGAAGCAGCAGTGCTGTTCGAAGTACCGAAGGTCGTCACGCCAGACAAGTTTTTGCTGGATCAGTTTATGTGCTTGTGCTTCAGGACTGATGTGTTCGTTCATGTACATGGCTTTTAATTAGTGAGGTGGGCAAGACACAATGAAAGAAAAGTCAGTTGGTGTTCTTATTGTGTTCGTAGTAAGTAGCCGCGACAAAAGTAACACAATATACAGCAAAGCAAGTTTAGTGAAGTGATGTTTATTGCTCTCTGTCTAAAACGCCTCTGATGCAGACTCTTTGTTCTTACATTCAGCACAAGGTGCTGTAGCTATATGAGTCATTACATTTACTCATAATTCTGAGAAAAGGCATGTATCGGAGATGAGGTCAGAAAACCGGATATGACACTGAACGGGTAACAAAGAGTTACTATACAAAACAACAGTTCTTAACAGTGAAAAGTAGACTCCAGGAGGTGACACGAGGGCATATGCTGTCACTAGTGTTGGTTGGATTCTAAAGGGGTATAGGTGTGATAAACGTTATTGCAATTTGCAGAACCCATTCTTTAGGGCTTTAAATAAAAGATTCACAGCTGTTTGTGCTTTGTAAAATGAATGGGATATCGCTGTATATTGTAGGAATCAACATTCCCAATTCATTACATTAATTGAAATGGCTTACTTTGATATTTATGAACTCCAGTATATCATTTTACAGTATGTATATTCCAAGTTCAAGAAACGACAGTGCCCTTGGACTGTTGTGAAGTTATGCAAAATACTTCTTCTCTTACAGCTTGCATGTAACACTGTTGATGGGTGGTCACATCAGTGCTATGGACGTGGTTTCGTGTAGGCCTACATGTTTGTCATGGCATGTTTGGCCGGGTCTAATGTCTGAAATGGGCCATTTTGTAAAAATATGAAATACGTTTCCTTCTCTACAGATTTCATGTTACANNTCATGTTACAAAAGTGAGAGTTCTGGGTCAGAAATGGGCCATAGGAGCTATTGTACAAAATAAGTGCAGTGTTAATTTCTATTTATTTGACAATTATTTTGACCAAAGTAGGCCCACAACAATGGAAGGCTTTAATGAGGACCTTTTATGTGATAAAAATAATAAGTAACAAAGACGACGGCGGGGACTCATCGACCCGAGAGTACATGTAATGACCCAAATATATCCTCACATAGTGTAGTTGGTAATTGCTGATAAAATTGGAATTTCTATGTAGGTACACTGAATTAAAGAGTAAGGAGCATGAATTTTGCACCATGGATGCCAAAAAGGGGTATATTTGCGGTGGGAAAAGGTATACTGTATTGTAAAGGTATTGTAAAGGTATATTGGCGCTGGGAGGAACGGCAGGACTAAATAAGCGAAACTCTACCATTGTTTGACGCTAACACAAAAGGAAATTTAGGCTTTTTCAACCCCCCCCCCCCATCCTTCCCAGATGGTCGAAAACGGCACTTACCCCGGTGTACTTGAGCCGTGTGTATCCAGCCTCGAGACAGGGATGTCGTATCGGCGACTCTCTTAATTTATCTGAGAGAATTCAAAATATGGTAGTACATATCACGTGGGTGAGATGATACAAGAATCATAATGAATTACGCACCCTCTTTTAATTTCTTTGAGTACAAATATTTGCGGCCTCAATAAATAGCGTTACTGGCGCTTTAATTGGAGGCAGAGACTTTTGCCAGAATTTTGTTATTAATTATCGGGATTATGCTATGTAAACGTAGCGCCACTACCAGTTTGGCGGGTAGAGTATATGAAAATTTGGGTTTTACACTTGGAACTCACCAGATAGCCACAAACGACGTTTCCCGAATATTCTAGTCTGCATTACCCAGTCTTAAAATGGGGCATCATGTTCTCAAGTTGAAAAACAGTCTATGAAACATCGTTATTTCCAGGAAAACGACTCACAGAGAGTGGTTCAAAATCTTCAGCGAAATTAAAAAGAAAATCATCGGTTAGGCATAACTTGAAGGTGAACGTGAATGGAACGTAAGTTACAGAAATTAACAGGGCATCGACAGGATCTGGGAGCCTGGAGCACATATTGCATTTATTTCACTGATACGGCCCCTATCCAGAGTTTTCAGTAGAGGCTGGGAGTCTGAAAAAGGGGGGGGGGGG
>VJOZ01067480.1:0-14467 GCA_009801055.1 Stichopus horrens
TGAGATGTCACACAGATTCAACCACAAAATGAGTTTAAAGGTTTATAATATATACCTTTAAACTCGTTCTTTGGTACGTTTTTGTAACAAAATGCACCGAGCAACCACATATTGCTGGAAAACTCGGAATGGAAACTTGATTTTGCAACACTGGCGGAAGGATATGAACTCCCTTTTGGGAGTTTCATCGCTTAGAGTGATCGTTCACTCACGTATACGATATGCTGCGCCAATAAAAAAGTATATCCTCTTAGAAATCTTGTAAACGTAACCTTCACTGACAATCCATTCTTTAGATCCTTTGATCTTAACTTAATTGGGGATTTGCTTGAAAGATTAATTCGACTCTCACTGAGTTCTTATAGATAATCATGGGAATACGTATTTTACAATATTATACATATTTATGTGTCCATTTATTTATATTTATGTAACAACTCATTTTCGACAAGGGGTCTTCTGAGAATGTTAATAATATTTCTCAATGATAATAATCTCAATTTTCCTCCATGTTGTCCCTTGAGCATTATCGTAATTTACGCCGGGTAAATGCTGACATGATAAGCCACGGGAAATATCCTAGTTTGGCAAGATTCCCCTGTATTTGCTGTTTCATGTAGAGTATCAGCAAAACTAAGGCCTATAGCTAGCCTTTCCCTCCACGTTTTCCTTTGAAAACTCCGTATCAGCTTTACATAAACCCCTCTACGACATGTACGAGTGATAGAAGTAAATGCACGTATATTGTTGTAGGTATCTTGACTCAGTGGCGGTTAGGAGCGGAAGGACGGGAGCATTGGTGGTTTGTTTGTCTGTCCAACTTACCAAGATCTGTGTGTATTTTGTTTTCTTACACAGCTGAGCCACCGCCACCAGGAAATGATTAATGAACCAGATCCGTAGTCAGGGTATAGGTCTGGGTAGGGGGGGTAGCTTTAAGAAGGAGACAAAATAGAAATATCGAGACGGCTCCAAGGACACATTTGATATAATACTAATAATTTTGTCACGCAAAAAGTTCTAGGTAGCTGGAGAACGTCTTGTTTAAGGGGGAGGAGGGACGGCGACGGCGCCTATCCATTCTCAAGGCCTCGGCCCCACCCCCCGACTACGGGCCCGCAATGAAAATGTTTCTTCCCTGTTTGTCTCCGGTTCTAGAAAGACAAAAAGTATTATGATGATCAAATATCCACTTTCAGATCTACCCGGTAGAATACAATGATTCAAAAGTGCTGTAACAATTTAGAGTTCGTTGATGCCATAGTGAGCGAATGAAACAACAGACCGTGATAATATCAAAGATTAGAGTGGGCTGGGGGGGGGTATGTATTGGTTACTTGAATGAAATCTATAAAATGACAGTTCCTCTTTTAATCAAACAATAAAACTGTTTTCAGTCACTTTAGTTTAAACATGAAACAATATATTTTTCCTTTGACCTTTCCCTTCCGTTTAAATTATACCTACATATGTATGTATATATACCCAAAAAAGGGTTAAAATGACAGTGGCAGTTGCTAGACATGTTATTTGTGGGTCAATTGTGTCATAAGTTCAATTGTGTCATAAGTTCGATTGCAAGAATATTCCACATAACTTGGTAAACTTCGGTGATTATTTCTCAAGCACACTTGAGGATCACCACCATACTGACGGAAGGAAGCTAACTAGTGACACGTCACTTACATCATGACTTTATGGAGCTTCTATGACACACAATCAAATAATAATGGAAATTTATTCTGAGTGCAGAAACATGTCGTTCCACTCGTTGAAAGAATTTCCCTGGCACCGGTCATTTGGGACTGTGTATTCTATGAGAGCGAATTTGGAAAAGTCATTTTTATAGGCTGCTTTAAGACAAGTCTTAACATATCCCTGCTGGAACTGACATGAAGGCCTCTTTTTGTAGATGAATGCACCACTCGTCATTTTCTTCAGCCACCCTGCAGGATAGAATCAAACATGTAAGGCTACTCAAACGATCTCGTTGTTTTATAATATTCGTGCTCGTACAATTTTTTTCTTTAAATTATCTGAGTATACTACGCTTTAATCAAGTTTTTGCAGACGCCAAACGATGTGTACGCAAAAGTGTGGGGGGGTACAATCGTATGTGTCCGCCGTTCCTCTGAATATATATATATATATTCACAATGTATCAATGGGCAACATGAACAATATGCGTGAGTATGCTTCAGTTAAACATTTGGTATCGTGGGGTTTTATGGGAATCGCCGTCCAATATGGCCCATGAAGATAAGTATGGGATCGATGAACAGTAGGATGTGATGAGTTTGAAACAGAACGGAAATAGGGCGTTTACAATGCATCAAAATGGTATACAAAGGAAATAGCTTTACTGATTGTTTAGCCATCCTTTTATACCAATAAACAACGCAACAGAATCATCTTCTCAAAACACTATGCAGAAGACAAGTTATGGAAGATTAACCATTTGAATTTTTTAACTCGGTTTGGGTGAATAAATTAATATTGAGCAACAAATAACTGTTTCATATATCTGTGAGAACGGCTACCGACCTTCCTTATTTTGAACAATCTATCATTCTGTGTCCACAATATATTTGTTTTACAAATTTATTTTGTTGTTGTTGCTGCTGTTGCTGTTGTGAAACAAGCACCTTATGTTTATAATAGGTCTCGACCTTAGACTGCAATGGAACTGTTTGCTTGCGTTATTTGCATGTTTTCTTCTGATGCACTTGCCTCTTTTGTCACACGTTTTGTGGGAAATAAGTGTTGAAATTGAAAACTGAATTTTGTGAAATGCCTTAATTAGAAGTTGCTTGCTATAAGCATCTCCTTATCGACATTTTTGATCTGCGGGTTCAGAGCTTTTACAAATATTGTACTTAAATGTAGAAATCGCCTGGAGCAGTAAACACTACGGCAAGTCTTAAAGTTAAACGTAACAGATATCGTGCACAAACTGATGCTATCACCAGCCACTTACACCGACAGGCTCTCTCGAGAAAAAAAAAAGAAAAAGAAAAAATTTGCCAGATTGCAAAATTGTTCTTGTGAGTTCCTTGAGTCACATCGATATGTGAGTTTATGCGAGATTTTTAATAACACAAAAATAGACGAAATAAACAAAACCAACACTGGTAATATGGCTCGCAAGTATTTCATAATCCAGCCATGCTTTGGCGAAAAATCACCTCCAGGTGCATGTACACACAGTTGACGTCAAGACGCTTAGTAAACTGAACAGTAAACACGTCTCGAAATGTTCCAAGTAAAAAAACCGTATGTATCAATTATCAAAGAGCAAAATAAAAGCAAAACTACATTTTTCTTGTTTTTTGCAAAATTTCTAAGTATATGTTTTTTTTAAAAATCGTTTTATAATCTACGGTGCCAACAGTGTTTAGTCATCATTCATTCCCTTTGTGTGATAAAAGTTGCCATTCGTTACTTTATCCACACACAATACTTCGTTTCTGTCAAAATCTTGCCTCGAGAATTTACACTTTTCGTAGTATAATTGTATTCGATACGATAGGCATATATTAGGGTTTGCCTTCTTAATAAAACATGAATATACATGACACGTCACGGATGGCTTGATCATTTTCATCTACATGTATTCGTGCATATTCATTAGCCTTTTCGTGTTACCAGCCAGTCCATAACATTTTGTTCCCGTCTAATAGGTGATTGATTTCTGCAGCTTCTAAGCTGATGGAAATACATTTCCTAACCCGAATGCTATAGTGATAGTCTCACACAGACGACTTTCCCTCTGTTTAGCTTTTTCAGAGTGTAACGTCTACGTTAGAACCTGGTAACTGGTACAATAATTCCATTTTTTGCTTATTTCACACAACAGTGGAAAACTAAGATATCATAAATTAAAACGTTTCGGGGACTTGTACTACACGCGTTGGTTCATTTGGTTAGGACGAAACCCTACCACAGTGAAGGGACAGAGATGGTGTGTACTATAGGGACGGGTGACGTTGCAGTTTCAGAAAGACACCCCTAGAGCCTGAAAGGTTGCCAAAGAGGTGATTGGCTGACTTGTTCATATGTCTTGTGACATCATTCTCTTCTTGACCACTCTCTGAGAACATTACGTTTATGATCACTCTTTGCACGTATACTCTTGTAGCTGTGAATAATAATATTACGATATCAAAACAATATATACATAAATCGTCTACCTTATTTCATGTTTCATTGATATAGCGTTGCAAAGAGTAGCCGTAAATCGGTGAAGTTCTGCAGAGAGTGTTATCATGAAAAGACGTCACAACAGATACCAATAAGGTGAACAACCATCTTTCATGTATATAGCGCCTCCAGCTTCACATGGTATGACTTGATACCAAAACTAAAAAGGATGGACTGGGTTTAGTGACATAGGCCTGAATTGGTATTTGTTTAAAATGTTACTCCGTTATCTCATCTCAACATGGTTGAATGACCCCTATAATTAAATCGATTTTTATCGAAGACATTATCTCTGTTACCTCCTTATTGTATTCTCTCTCCCAGATGACATTAAACATTTAATTATTCGACAGTATTAGTGCTGTGCTTCCATCCAAACACATTGAGAAATGAAAACGTTCAGATGAACATCTTTCTACCCCTTCTCTTCATCTTCTTTATTGTCTCTCAAAGTTGTGATTAAACTTTCAATTGCCAAAATTTAAAATCTTTTCTGGTTTTGTTTTGCTAAACATTAATTCTGGCAAGAAGGCGATTAAATAATGAAACGACTCAAAGATTATTTCATACTGGATGCGATGATAAATCAACTGTGGAATATAAATCATCACACGTCTCTCTTTGCCTAAAGAGTTTCCTTCAATCAAGCAAAACTTATCCATATCAGATATCTCAAGCTGTTTATGTCCCTCATTATATGATTTTTGGAATAGGTGCAAGGAACACGAAATGAGTTCCCTTTATACTTAATGCCGCCGTAAATTACATCATTAGTCTATCAAAATAAAATATATCACCGGCGCTGTGGCCGAGTAGATAACTGTGGTGGCATTTGAAGCAATGAAGCTTAGCAAGGTTTGAAGCTTAGCAGGGTTCATGGTTCGATCCCCGCCAGGAAGATGGGTTTTTCGTCAAAGGTAGTAAGGTTTCCCATCGAACTGACCTTGTGAAAAAGAAGTTACCAAATTTGATGTACACTCTAAATCCACTATGGTAAAAATTGACCATAGATTGGTCAACTATGCACCCACCCAAAATATGGTCAACTTGGTGAACGTAAACTACGTGTAACAATTTGGCCATATTTTGGGTCGGTGCGTGGTTAACCAATCTATGGTCAATTTTGACCACAGTGGATTTAGAGTGTAAGATTGTTAAGTTGGTAGTCCCCGGACGTGAAGTTGCATTGTATAAGCCTCAGAATTTCAACCTGTTTGTGGTGGCTCAGTTTCAAGAAAAAACCTGCCCTTTAAGGTCAATGCATCTGCCTTACAAAAATGTTCAGCTCAGCGTATCCTTGTATCAAAGAGATAATGTGAACAAAATTGACCAATCACAATAAAAAAGCAGTCAACTCACCGTCCTGCTTCCTCCTATTCAGTTTCCAGGAAATAGTTAACGTTATGAAAAAAATCTCTGCAGGAAAAATTAAATCGTGTTATTCAACTTTCAAAATATTAAAATATCTCTTTGAGGCATTTGCAAATGCAGCACACGTGAGATTAATTAACCTACCGGTTGAATGCACCGATAACGATGATCCCGAGGACGAGTGACTAGCTTTCAATGTGTATGTTTCACTTCACATTTTTCATGCATTACATAAGAGCTTCTTTTTTCGATTGGATGTGAACCCTGTCGCCCAAGACACAAAACAAACTTGTTTTATCAACTTCATTAACTCAGTTAAACGAAAACTTTAAATCTTAGAGTTTTACCACAATTCTTCCTTTTCCCCATTCTCTGTCTCTCTTTAAGTTTAGTCAAATTTAATTTGCTTTTTGTTCCGTTATTACTTGATTACACATTTGCATGCAAACGATCAGGAGAAAAAAATTACATATACGATTATGAATGTATGAGATACGTACGTACAATTTTGGTGTACATACGCATCTGAACATGTATGTCGAAGTGTATTCATTTCTGTATAATTATAAACAGTCCTGTACATGGCATGTTACCGGTTAAATGTTTTAATGTTTTCTCTATTTGTCTTAGCTGTATTTGATATCACCGTCTTTTTTTCTCTCTCTCTTCGGGACATAATCATCATGAACCCGTCAAAACCCCCTCACGCATTTTTTTTATTCATTAATATGTAACAGCTTCGTTGTCAAACATGATTGTGAAGAGAATGAAGTAACATACCCTTTATTTGAAAAACATACACCCAACTTGTGAGACAGGAGTTGTGAGGCTTTTTTTTCTGTACCAACAAATCAATCTGTAGTCTTAGCAATGTAGGTCGTTCGTTCTAGGTATTAGATGTCGTTGAATGACTTCTATCATTGCATCTAAACATACATACATTACATCAGCTGTAACATTTCAGACATAAAATTTCAAAAGTTGACGTTAATGTTGCTGGATTGGCAAAAAATAAACTGCAAAGCGCTACTGCAAAATAAGATTTTTATGATATATAATATTTTGTCACGCACATTTTAAATCAGACAAATTATATTCCAGGACATTTTCTGTTCTGTTTTGTTCAAGTAACTTTCTTCCAGTCTTTTGTTATCAAATGAACGGTTGGAAAATTTAACTAAAAAAAGAAAACGAAAGGAAAGGTAGTTGTCTGGCTTTCAAATGCTCATCCCCTACACCCATGACGGTGGTATCTTCTAAAACAAAAAACTCCAGGACCAAAGAGTGTGAATTACATGAGGAAGTTTTTTCCCAGTTTATACCGGCTTGAAAGTTTAATTGCAATCTTACTGTATATACAAACATTAGTTACAGTTTTTTTTTCTCTTGGATAGATGGCTGAGGTGGGTTAATGGGTGGTTTGGATTCGTACCAAACAGAAAACTTCTTCTCTGTAGTGCAAGATTTCATCATTTGTGTCTTTTTTTCGAAAACGTGCTCTGTTCCGTGCAATATTTCATTCTGCCGATGTAGGTCGTGATATCTAGTGTGGAAAGTATGTTTTCACGATGTACAGTATCTATAAGGTAATCATTTTCTACTTTTTTTTAATCGAAATTTGACATGCCCCCTTTGTCGTTCTCATGCGCCTAATAACATCGTGACCTCAGGCGAGGTTTCAAGACATTGTCACTTGTTCGCTGGACCCTCCCCTCGACTCCCCCCTCCCCCTCCCCATGCCTGTAAACTCACAGGAGGCAAAGCGACAATTGCTCAGACCATAGACCTTAAAACATACAACTGCTAGATGTAGAACTGTCTCTCACAATTTCCATTGTATCGGGTCTATTAGGAAGTAGCTTGACTTCCGTATTGTGTAAAGTAATTGTTCGTGGTCTTGTTCATCGTCATATTAATTACTGTAACTCTCCATTTTTTGGAATCTCTAACCATTTAATAACTAAGCGTCAACAGTTGCAAAATTATGCTGCCCGTCTTGTTTTCCTTGCGAGTGCATGCAATGACGCCATCCACCCCACTTCCATTCCAATTACACTTGCTTCCAGTTGAGTTCAGGATTTGTCTCAAACTTTTTTTCTACTGTTGTCTAAGTCCCTAAATGACATGGCCCCTAAATACTTAACCGAAATGTTCGATCGCAAACAAAACAGTAGATATACCGGGTAGTCTGCGGTTAGATTCTCAAAATTTTGTTCATACGTCAGTCCCTCGTATTAAGTGCAAAACCTTTGATGATCGTTGTTATTAGTGTGTGGTCCTCGGCTTTGGAATGAGCTCCCTCCCATCTTAAGGCTCAATACATCACTTAGCGTATTCAAGAAAAATCTTAAAATGTATCTGTTCAACATTGTTTTCCATGACTACATGTAGGCTTAAGTTACAGCACTTTGTACATAATTTCAGCTTTTTTTCCTTCGATGTTCGTTTCCCTTTAATTTATTGTAAAGTTCTTTTAAATAACGTTTTATTGTGTAAATTTAATGATAATAATCATAAAATAATAATGGCCAGGTAAAACATAGCTTCCTTTCCTGCCGAAAATACCATGTATGTTGAAAATTACCATTTCAATATCGTTGTGTGACCCTGCGTTCATGAAAGGTGAAAAGATGCCACTTTTTATTCAAAGTCAGTGTCAGGGTGAACCTTGAATTTTTAATGTAGCTAGTTTTCCTCCCTTCCATCCGTTCTGGCTATTTTTGTCTCAATTCAATTCTGGACCTAAACTCAGTTATTTTACTTTAAACAAAACAGAAAAGGTAGAAAATAACTTACGTAATTGATGGTCACCAATGTAATTGACTTACTTTAAATTTCTGACAAAAGAAAGGAAAAAAACTGAAAAAAAAGACCTGAGAATAATCCGTCCAAAGTTATTTGTCGTTCTCGCTTTGTATCCGAAATGTCAATAGAATAATAAAACATGTAAATATGACCATTTGTTTAAGTCATTTATTGGGGGTTTATTTCACTTAAATTGTCAGAAAGAGAGAAAAGAAAAAAGTCGTCCAGTGTTACTATGGGTACCATTTCTTTCCTCTGGAATTATTTTCAGGAACGAAACGTGTTTCAAATATAGTTCTGACGAGGCATGGGGTATTTGTTCGAAGTTAGCTGCTGTTTGTTCGCTGATTAGGCAATGCATTTTTAGTAATCGTCGAATGTGTGTATGTGTGTGTGTGGGTGCACAGATGAGGGTGCTTGTGTGGGTGGTTGGAGGTGTGAACCAGATATCTCAAGTTGTGAAATGTGCACAATTGGTATCCATAACTGAGGTGGAGCCAGAGATAGTGCAAAATAACAAAAAAGACCTAAATTTTCACGTGCTAGGGTGGCAATTGAAATAGCTCTGTAAGTTAAAGGTGATTGGTCGCCTTATTGCTGATTCATGTGACGTCACTCCATTCTTGATAACTCTCTGTAAACGTTACTGAGTTTACCGGCTGCTCTTTACTCGTGTACAGTAGATGGAAATGTAATGATTGGAAGACGGCCGTCGAAGTTTTATTGGTACTCGGAAAACGTAACCATAATCTACTGGAGAGTTATCATTAAGAGAATGACGTCACATGAGGTATTAGTAAAAGAAGACCAATCACCTTTAAAACACCCCTTTTGTTTGCGATAAACCCAAGACTGCTTTAATGTTATAAATAAGACTGTGCTTAAACAACGGATGAAGGTCAAATTTATTTCATCTCGTTATGGTTTGACATTGAAAATTAATCAATTTCGTCTTAAATATTTTATCCTGTAGCGGATTAAGGGCTTGGCAACAGGGGCGCGGTCCAGGGGTCGCCACGGTTTTGCCTATTCCACCACATTTACAGTGTATAAAAATAAACCAAAAATGTTGTAATTAAGACTCACAAATCTCTAAATTCTTAGCATCCAACGTGATGTGTTTGTCATAATAATACACTACCCCTGGTCTTAGGGGTAGTGCGCCAAGTGTTCCTAAGCTTGAAACCTTACACACAAACTTAGTCCGGCCTTGATTTTATCTCAGACATAACACGGTTGCTCTCCTTGTCATGATTTTGAAACACTGGCATCATACTGAGAGAACCATTTTTATCAATGGGTAGATCTAATGCATCCCTAAACTTAAGATTCTGCTTAAATGTACCTTAGCCTTAAGAGGAACCATCGTTTCAGTGAATTGTAAGCTCAACAGAGGTAAAAAAAAAGAGTGAAAATTATCAGACCACTGTATATCGAGTACATGAAGAGAAATAACAAAGATAAATAATACTTTGCACGATAGCCTGGCGTTACAATCGTGTGTGAAATTTTCACACGGTACAGGAGAAAGTCAAAGGTCATAAAAGGTCGGCAGGAGCGAAAAATTGGGAATACTCTATATGTCAAACAATCATTTCAACAACGTTTATTACATCAGAATTCTAACTTTGTCATAATCTGCACAATAATGCCAACAATCTTATTTTTAGATATCAAGTGTCAGTTGGTTTCAGGAGAGAAAAGTGACAAAACACAAAAACTAGAAGAAAATTCCGAATCGTGGAACTCGTTTACATGGCGATTTTTCTTCCCTTCTCCACTACACATGTTTGTTCATATATGGGCATGACAACTTATCTCCCATATCATGATATGAAATACAGCTCACAACCTAACGCTATGATTTCGATGTCTAACTGACCGTGTTGTTTGTTACCTGGGTGAGATAGAAGCAAAGTTCATAAGGTATAATAAAAAATGACCTGAGGCTATGAGGTTGGTGACAAGATATATCACAGTTAGACAATAGAAAGGTGAGTTTTGAAATAAGTGATTTTCGGTGAGTTCGAACATTGAATGTGAATGACATCTATCTACTTAATTGTTTTCGTTGATGTGTTCGTCAGTCATGTACTTCTTTCTTCACCGGTAAACAAAGGCCTTACAAACCATCCTCAGATAAGAGGCTTGATCTACTCTCACAATGTGTATACGTTACTTCTGTAAAGACAAGAGTCGCACTATCGTATACAGCTGTAATGATACTGGTCACATAGTCTCGTTTTGTGTAAGCCTAGGTTTTTTTCTATTTTCATTGGTGTCTCCCGTTGTTCTAGGGGCCCAGCCTTAATTACCTCGAGGAACTTAGACCGTAGTAATGGTTTCATTGACGATATGTTACTAAAATAAAGTAATATTAAAGTAATGCCATTTCACCTGTATAACACAGTCATTGAATGGGCAGCATAAATACAGCATATTAGGTCGACCGTATGTCGGTCATGAATAGTACACAAGTGAGGATTCATTGTTACGCTGCACCATAGCATCCGGGGATGAACGAATGGCGAAATTCATCTTCAGTGGATGAGCTCAGCGGCGGAACAAAGAGGTGGGGCAGAGAGTGACGACTTCCCCTCACTAAGAGGCCATTTGGGATGGCGCAGCTAAAATTTGTTCCCCTGCAAACCGTAACCCTTCTGCAGCTATTGGATGAGCCATGATTGTTATCCGAGCTTAGTTGACAATACGATACCACCATCTAAGGATGAAAACAGTGCTAGCTACATGTTTTATCCATCTCTTAAAGGTTAATCTATTACCTTCATGTTAAGCATATTGGCTAGGAAATTGTCATATATGTCGCAATGTTTCAACATTTTCTAAATGCATGTAATTCAAAAAGTGATTCTATGTAAGGAATATATTACTTTGGTTTAAATGTTTTTTCCCACGAAATAGAGAAAACTCCGTTCAGCTACAGCTTGTGAATGTTTTGCTTGATTTGTTTTAAAGATGAAATGCAGGTGTGGTGCATATCCATGTCTGTTGCAATTGAAGTAGTCTTTATAATACACAGCTCTAGCTAAAAATAGTCTAGGAGTCCTTTTCTCTTCCCAATTTGCCTATAGGCAAGGCAACCAAAATTTCATGCCATAGTATTTGAAATGCACCTGAAGAACACCTATATGTTTGATGTCTAATTTGACGGATGAAATTGACGGAGTAACTGTTTTCTACTTGAGTGGATGAAAGTCTACGTGAGGTGATTAAAATTGTCTTAAGGCGACGAAGTTGGTAATAAGATATACCACATTTACTTATTGTCTCAAAATGGTAAACAAAGGTTTTTTAGGGGAAGTACCAGTTGTGCGAAATATCTAATCATTTCTCCCTAAATATGACGATTCATATTGTTAAAGAGGTATGAAGACATTTAATTATCTCCAGCAAGACTACCAAATAGAAGATATAGTTTCATGGAAGAGGAGAACGTTCAGAGTTCCAAAATCCGATGGACGAGAAATGCAAAATGTAATACAAGTCATACGGACATGATCGAAAGAGCAGGCACAGTCGTAGCATTCCCTTCCATATACCCTTCCCTAACCACAGTTTTCACCAGACCACTGTCAGAAGAAACTTCACTCGCGTTTAACCTACTAACCGTGACATTCTTATCAATGCTAAGATTTATCTCATAATCTTCTTATGAATGGACAAAGATTGTCTTTGACAGTTATGTCACAATCCTAGGAAACTGAAGTAAAAGACAGAGAACAAGACTATAAACAAGAAAACGGAACGTCTGAAGTCCGACGAACGTGACCTGTTGATAAAGACAAGGACTATCATTTACCGCAATTCCTCCAGGAGGAAGTGGGAATAAAAGCATCGTCCACACCGTGGTGGCAACGGCAACTTTGTCCCTCCGGCTGGAATCCTATCCAAAATATTTCACATTAGTGAGATTTCTTAAGGGACTTGTTCCTCACCATGTTCTCTATCTTTACCCACGTTAAGTATTTGAAACAAAAGGAGAAAAAGAAAAGTATTTGAAACAAAAAGAGAAAAGAGAAATCAAAACTTCAGTTTCTTAAGATTTTTAATTAAACTAAAAGTGTTGATCGTTTTATCCCTTAGGACTGAAACTGCAAATTTCAAATAGCTCACACTGTTCTTTTACTACTTATAATTAACTTTATATGACAACGCTGATATTTTTGTTGTCAAATTTGGGAAAGGTGACCTGAGCGTACTCCATTGATCTACAGTATTTTTATCAGTAAATAACAAATATATGAGTTGCTACTTACAGATATTTTATATTCGGCCCTTCACAGACATCTGTAGTTCAGTGGATAACAAAGGTATTCTTATATGTTAGTACGCTTGTCATAGCTTTTACAGTGTCTCTCGCAAAAGCTCAATTTTGTTTAATATGAATGTTACGGTACATCCGCAATACAAAAATCTTTTAGCGAATGATAAAAAAACAGATTAAAAATGTTCACTTCTTTGAAGATAAACAGTTCTGCTTAATTTGATTAAAGTGCATTACGTGTCTTTCTCTTGCCCTGGCGTATGTAGCTGGTTACGTGGTGGAATACGTGATACGTCTTGCGCATGAGCAAGGTTTTTGCTTTTCATATGCTTTTCATGTCATCGACTCAAATGAAGTGTCGCTTTTTCATTTCGTCTTATGAAATCCACGGCTTTAATTTACTGCCGTAAACTCTATGTGATAGCACATGACGCTTTCACAATTCAACTTTGACATTCATTCTTGCCATACGAAGTCAAATGAACGAAGTACATTTTCAATTGTAGAGTAGTTACTCTTAAGACACCTATGTCGTTGCCGTTTCGATTACGTTGAAATAATAACGTTTGGATAAGGTGGAGGGGTGGGGGAGAAAGGGGAGGGAAGAGGAAATACTACTATAGCTACAGTGATGGTGAGTGATTGTATATTAATTTGTCGGTGTTTACTACCAATGCTTTTGCACCCCAGACTGTAACTATTGAACGCGTCCCTTCCACCATGCGGTACTTTTCAAAAATAATCAGAAATTTTTCTAAATGGAAATTAAGAAAGCAAAACACGGATGAAAAATTAATGTATCTCGTGTCCCTGTCCACTCAAATAATCAGTCAGATCGTGCGACGCATGAATTAGTGAGCAACTACTAGACCGTAAAACTGAAAAACAAACGTCCCTTGACAAATGCTAATCAATCACACAGTGAGTTACACATGGTCATTTTTTAGAAAACAATATTACAAAAAATTCGGAATCACAGTTGACGAGTTGACAAATTTGACCCCAAATCAAACCAAATGTCATTTAACTTGTCAAGAGAGAGTAAAATTTTGGGCTTATTAAATAAATCAAACTGATATTACATCACAAATCTAGTTAATGAAACTTTACATAGCCCTTGGCCAAATGGTGACAATTATATGAAAACGGAGGGAGAAAGGAAACAAACAACAGACATTATGGTTGTTTCATGTTTAATTTACATCAGATGGAATTTAGCATTTTCCTGTTTTTTCGCTCTGTTTTCCTGGCTTATACATACAGTCGTCCACCATTTGCCTTTCTACCTTTTATTCATTCTACCAGAAGCAAAAACCGCTTACCGTTTTAAGATAAGAACCTTCGCTGTCTCGTGCAGACGGTTCGATATCTCACCACTTTTGTTCAGCAATATGTTTTTTTTTCTTCGTGTTTTCCTTTATTTTCTTCATTTTTTTTATTTTGTTATGTGAAAATAATATCTTTAGCAGGCGAATATTCCAAATGGATATCTCACCTCAAGGGTTAGTACAAAAATCATTGAATTAGTAGATGATTTGGAGATTAAAGTAAGGCAGTAATTCGGTGAATTGTAGATAACAGCCTGTGGGAATCACTCCAAGTAAATTTGTCGATGATGAACAAGGAAGAAAATGAAGATTTCAATAGTCATGGGGAAAAATACCGTTGGGTCTGAATCGTCACATGGCTAGTGCTACAAGGATTCATCATGTTATGTTACTCCAAAACCACAAACTTCGCCAGTAGGTCTCATATAACACAGGCCTACAATCGTCTTTCACCACTACTAACCCCCCCCCCCCCCCC
>VJOZ01067490.1:0-15901 GCA_009801055.1 Stichopus horrens
TCTCATACTTGTCATGGGAATAATTCATGCTTGTTATAATATAACCATGTGGCAAGGAATCACAAAGCCTTTTGGCTTTCTGGTTATGGAATTATTTGTAGGAAGACATAAATATCTATGTATCAGGTTCATGATGATAGTCCCACCATACTGACCAGAGTCAAGTGGATCTTACCTGTGTTGTCATATATTGCTTGAAGATTGTTAGTATAGTTTGCAACTCACCATTGGACTAGGAAACATAGGTCAGCAGATAGCTCTGTCAGTCCCATGTAATTATCCTTTAACATAGATAGGTGGAAAGTTCTAGACTTTGTAGCACTGCAAATAGGTCTTGTTTAAATATTTACAAAAAAAACATGATTTGCACATAAAGTGACCTCTTTGTGGGAGAAATCAGTAAAGGGATAAAATTGTGTTGTTAAGACATTTCAGTCTCGATTAACTGGCCTATTGCCCACTTGTTGGTAAGGAGACACTAATTATTACTCAAGTGAACCTCAGATGCACTAATGTAAAAGAGAACCCCTGGATTCTTTTTGTTAACCATGGTTTATTTTTTAATATTTTAAAGCTCGCTTAAAGATTCACATTTCGCTTAACCTTTGAACCCATCCTTCTTATAACCCCTTATTACGGACCAATTGACAGAATGCAGAGTGTGACATTCTATTGCATACTGTATATATACCATACTGTGTATATGTGTGTCAATACTGTATCACATGTGTATGCTACCCTAAGAAAGGCTGGTGTTGTGAGATCACCACCCTGTAGTTACCCCTAACTGCAAGCTAATCAGTACAAACTACAGTAATGGTCAAGCTTCTGCCTAACTTCAACTATGTGATTTCATGAATTATCATAGCAGAATAATCACAAAACTGTTGCACTATGGGTTTGATCAGTTGGTGGTCTTTAGATACATGACTTTCTTTCCTTGTTGAAGTTCACAATGAAGAGGATATAGTGAAATATGAGAGGAATTTCAAAACATGACTTGTAGGAAACCGGTTGGTGTTCTGCAACATTCTGACCACATGTTGAAAGGAAATTTGTGTACTTCCACATGTGTCAGGTAAACAGAACCTTATCACAGAATATTTATGACCTTTTGTTTAATGTAGCTTAAGGGATGAGCGAACTCCTTTACGGGAACACAAGCAGTGCAGGCCTGAAAGAGTCATGTGCTGTAGAGTTGTTCGTTTGTGTTGAAATTAATTACGTATTTTTGATTGCTCAGTAAGATCATTTTTCTGAAGTATGTGCAAGAAAATTTTAACTTGTGCTGTGGTGAAATACGAGTTAACATGCTGATTTTGCCTCCTTCTCAGCAACCCATTGATTCCTCCATCCATAATCAATCAGTTTTCTATATTTGGTTCTCTGGTGCCCTACTGTGTGCACATGTCACAGAGCTCTAGCTTTGAAGGGGTTAACTTTTTGGTATATGGGTAGGTCAGTAAGTTCATGGATAGACTCAGAAATGATGAACTGTACCTGCAGTCTCAGAATTAATAAGGTGGGAAACCCTTGATGATGATCCTCTCTCAAAATAAAAAGGAACCCTTGTCACTAAGGTGGTGCAGTAGGGGTCCCATAATCTTCGTTGCAATTGTATTCATCTTGGAAGCTGCAGACCAATGTCAACACATATATAGCTTGGATACTTTCTCTTTTTTAAGTTTTACTTGATTCTTTTGAACCCTCACCAAGCACACCCAAGGGTTACTAAAATTGACTCCCCAAAATTCTTTGGTGTTTGTAATAAAATGATAATATAGCATCATGATATGTGACCTGCCCTATATTTCTGAGTGTTTACTGTTTGGTATCTCCAGGGAGAGTCACATGTGGCTGAGGACAATCAAACAGAACTGTCACATACAACATGCAGATAAGGTCAGCCCCATTGATTTGTGTAATTTCACCTTAGCATGAGCTGCTGGAGTTACTCTTTTGCAGTCCTTAAAGCAGTGGGTTGCACTTGAAGACTAGAAATTAATTCCAAAATGTACTTGTTCCTGGAATCATTCAGTAAAGAAATTTGTTTTCTTTCTGTTCTGTCATGACAAAGTGTTCATTCACTCTATTAAAATCACTCTTAATAAAATTCCGTCAGTGGTATTTTACTGTATTTGTACTTCAAACTACTAACTTTGCATACAGTGCTGACATAATAAGCCCACCAAACAACCACTGCTTGAAGTGTAAGCTTTAATAACACTGTTTTGGCCTTGTAACATTTTATTCACTGGGTGTTTATCCTGGAATGTAAATTTAGCTAGACTTATGCTCTGTCACCTAGTCCTCTACCATAGGGATCAATATGAGAATGCCTGTGAGTCACAACTGAAGGATCAGAAGCTCTGCTTTAACACACTGAAAGAACCATTAAAATATTTTCTGTGTTTTTGTTAGGGGGGTTTTATGCTTTCATATTCCCTGTATATCTATTCCTCAAGATCTCATGAAACTCTGTGCTGTTTTCCTCACTCATTGTTACTGACATTGTGTATGTAATATGTTACAAATTACTTTCTCTTCATCAACTGGGAATTTTCAGATGAAAAATGACAAAGGAGTTCAAAGGTAATTTTCTCATTAGCCTACACTTTGCCATACTTAATTCGGCTGACTAAGTTTTATGAGTGTAATTAAACTTTTAATTTGTATCAGTGAAAGAATTCAGTGGGGGTATTATGTTGTACATATTCTTCCTCTTTTTGTTAAGGAGTGTAGTCAGAATGCTACCCTGCCAGTAAGTTCTCTCTCAGGATTTAGTGTGCGGTATCACAGCTGTGAGAATCACGTTCATGAAGAAGTAGACTGCAGTCGGGTTTGAAATTTCAGTAATGTTATGTGGCAGTCCAACATGTAGGCTTATAGTGTTGAAATGCGTCCTTTCGCAAAATGTTTTAGACATCCTGCCAAAAATTGCCATGACTTATTCTAGGTCACTCTAGGTCTAGACCTTGAGTTTTCCCCCGCTGTGCTCACACTCCTCAGAAATTAAGGGGTGTGGTAGGAGTGTTGTCTCACTAAACGTAGCATTACGTCTCTGAATTTCCACTCTTTGTCCGAGTGTGCAGAAAATTCACACTCCTCACAGAGAGTTGAGGTTCAGTGGTGGTGTGCGATTGGATTGATGGCACTCGCATGCCTCAAAATTCATGTCCTGTAGGCCTACTATAAACACACTTGTATTTGTGATGTCACTGTTAGCAAACCATTTCCACATTCCATGACATTGTTTCAGATAGTACTGTATCATAAAATCTTAATTTTCTTCATAAAAGCACTAAACAAATTTGTTTGTCTGAAGGACATCCCTGTTGCAAAATTTGTTCCTCCTGTAGAGGGTTTTAGTATCTCAGACTTCGTGACTTTCACTGCACTTCATCACTTGTAGGAAAATATTGGTTGCTTTGAGAAGAGTTGAGTACTGAGTTCTAGATTTTTATACATCACTGTCTTGCGCTGTCAGACCAAAAGGCTGGCAATTACGGAAGGGCGGTGACTAGATACACACACGCGAACACGCACAAAATTGCCAGATGCTAGACCATACAGTCTGTACGCACATTCGGTCTGAATCCAAGTGGATAGTTTGCGAACGTTGGTATTGCGAATGAGGTCAAAGCTGATGTATGAGTAATACACGTCTGATCTGCGATCAACAGACATGTAGGCTATGTGTTTGTAGAGAAATGTCTTAAGATCAGACCAGGGATACTTGCTTGTTAGTGTTATTACCTACCCCATTTTGAAATTTTCTCATCAAACATCTTTGTGCCTATGGATGGTAAATCTCCTTATACCCTTCTCCATCTACTGTGCTATTGAGGAGCTGCTGTACATGTTTTTACAAATCACAAATACTAACAAACTACTTCTAAAACTACTACACAATCCAAACCTAAGGGATTACCGGTCATATCTCAATAAAATCGCCGACATCCAGATTATCCTAGTAAAGTGCCAACTAAGATTGAAACACATGTTCAACGCATATAGTACCTTGGTAATATGGATTCTTGTTAAACACTTAAACCCGACCACCTCTGTCATCCAGCGCAATTGATGGATCATATGAAGTTTCCATAGTTGAATGAGATACTGATTATTGGCTGCTCGGATCAATTATAAACCGAAACTACTTTTGATGTTGTCTATTAATTTTTTCTTTGATAGAGAAAAGAAATCAAATAAACTGCTTAGAAACGTATTGTTATTTGTTATATGTCTCTCTGAGTTTCCTTTGACTTAGGATTATAACATAAATTTGTTTGTTGACCTGTATGTGTTCTGCTCGTCACCTTGGACTACAGAGAGTGCAGGACAATCAGGAATAGAATGAAAAGAGTACCTCTGCTGATCTCCAGTTCAAGTAAGTTATGTTAATTCTACACTCTTCTTCAATATTAAGATTCAAAATCAACTTTAACTCATTGTTTACTATTTGCTACCAAGAATGATTTTGCTATGAGATTCTGTGTAAAATGCATGTAAATATTTGAGGCCCCTATCATGTCAGTGGCTGCAGATTGCAATTTTTGCATGAGTGGTACTATAGCTTGTTCAGATACTGTTCTTATCTGTACCCTTCAGGTTCACTGTAAGTTCATGCATACACAGTACATTACTTTAGTTTATACATTGTTGTACAACAAATGATTGAATGTGGAGGTGATTTGTCGTCCATGTGCAATGTCAGTCTCTCAGCAAACACCAGTAGTGTACGTTCACTGTTTGCACGTACTGGTGTCGGGTGAGTCATACTTTTGGTATAGCAGCATACACACACACACACACAGACATACCGATCTTCCATCTCTACTAATTTTGCAAAGAGTAACTGCACAGTAGAGCCTCTCATCAAGAAGCGACTGACGTCACATGGAATGTTTAATATGAGGACCAGTCACCTTTAAACCTGGAGGTTCCAGATCAGATCTTGCATCACATTTCTAACCTCTGACCTCACACCCATGTGAGGTCAGATCAGCCCAGAAAGGGCTGACCACTGCCATCTCTTGATCTGATCCTGGGTATGGAAAATTCGTATTACAAGCTCTTCAATAAAAGAGTGTAGTTTTTAACTGCAGGCACTTCATAACCCCAATATCTTTCTACTAACTCAAGATACTGCTGTTTTCAGGAGCTCTGACTAGGACAGATTTTACAGGCTCCTCAAAGAATGAAAAAGGTCATGTATGGGTCAATTACAGGTAGTGCATATATTTAACCTTGCAATTTGACACTGGTCAGCAAAAAATATGCAGAGTTGGTTTATTGTAGATTAACCAATAATAGGTCAGGTCACATCTCCTAAAGTATCACGATGTTTCTTTTAAGAGAGCCAAGATAATACAAAGGATATTCAAGTAGTTGTATCTGTATGATGATGACACTGATTTCCCATTCAAGCAATAGGTGCTACTGAAATACTGTATTTATTTAAAAGTCTGTAACTTCAGAAAGAACTTGCTATTGAGATAGGAATTTCATCAGTGAAGAGATGAAAATTTTCGTAAATGTGAGGGATTTTCAGTCCTCCAGAGAAAGCCAATCAGACTGGTCCAGTTTGTCTTTGTACTTTGATTTCTGATCCTGGTTACGTTGAAGTCTCAAGTCCTCAACAGAATGAAGAATGCAACTTTACTATGCTAATACAATTTCATGAAATTTTGGCCTTTTGTTTAATGTGATTTATAATATGAACACGTTTGTGACTTGTCCAGTTGTTTGTTTATCATTCTGGAGAACTGAAATGATCAATGCAGTTACACTGGTAAAAGAAAATTGCTTTAATATCATCTTTACTGTTACCTTAGTGTAACAGAGAGTTTTGTTGAACCATACATACATTACATGCATGCAGATTATCAGTTGGTGTTATTTGATTATAAGATCATGCAGGTTGTAAAAACAGTTTGAAACTTAATTACTAGCCCAAAGTAAATGCAGCTTTATTTACACACACACTAGGAAATTAATCCGGATATGATACTAACACAACTTGATGACATAATTATAAGGCATGTTTCCTCATGTTTCATACTTCTGTGTGTACATACTAAACAATGTAGTGAACCTTTCATCACATATTTCATCTGGCATCTCCTAGATAGACGGATAGAGTGCCTCGGATTTTAGTTCATACCAGCATGCTGGTGTGAGCTATTGCGATCATGCGGTATCACTCTCTATCTGGCTGTCTGTCCATAACTGTTCAAAAGGTTTCTCCTCTTACATTCTTTCATGGATTTGTTTGAAGCTTAGACACAATGTTCTTTGGGTGGTGGATCATTTGGAGTGTTCTGGAATTTGTCCCATGTGGGCCCTGTGTCCTATTTCGTGAAATTATGCAGAATGTGTCTCCTACTACAGATTCTCTTGTACAGTGTAATTGTTTTTTTATAGTGAAACTCCATTAGTTTTATCTTCAGGGTGTTCAGGAGTTTGGTTGCAAGATCCCATGTGGGCCCTTTGGCCCATTTTATGAAATCCTGCAAAATGCTTCTCCTCCCACAAAATCTTTTGTGCAATGTTAATTCTCTATCATAATGATTGTCCTATTTAGTTGTTTCTTCAGGGTGTCTAGGAATTGGGGTCCAAGGTCCCATGTAGGCTCTTTGGCCCATTTTGTGAAATTCTGCCTAATGCTTCTCATCCTACAGATTCTTTTTAACAATGTTGATGGTTTGTCATAATAATACTTCAGTAGTAGTGCCTCTGGGGTGTTCAGGAACTTTTGGTCCAAGACCCAAAGTGCTAGGGTCCTTTTGTTGAAAAATGCAAACTGAAACCTCTCCTCCACTTACAGTTACTGTAAACTAGAGTGGTTCAGCCTGTCATAGTGATGCTTGGTTGATGATCTGTAGACTTGTGGAGGTTAGTTCAACATCACATATGGCCCCACATCACATATGTGCCCAGTGGCACATATGGCCCATCATGTCAGTCCAATATCATCCTATGGCCCATGGTATGCAATTTTGCAAACTGTGATCTTCAACAAATTTTCCCTTGCACATTTTAATGGTCTGTCAAAATTATACTGTGTTAGTGATATGCTGAGGGTGTCCAGGAAATTTTAAGTCTGTGATCCCATGTGGGCCCTGTTGTCATTGTATAAAACTCTGCAAACTGCTTTTCTTTCTCTAGATTGTCTTGTACAACATTGATGATTTGTCATAGTGATGCTATGTCAATGGTACTTTCAGTGTGTTCAGGAATTTTGGACCCATTACCCAAAATGGACATGGCGGTCTATCTTGTGGAATATTGCAAAACTCAACACTTTCCTCCAAGTACTGTTAAACAGCATCACGAGTCTTAGGAATACTTAGATACAGTGATCTCTTTATTGTTTTTGTATTAAAGCTTTGGTCAAAGGTGCCGTGTGGGTATTGTGTCCCATTTTATGAAATTCTGCAAAAAGCGTCTCCTCCTTCAAATTCTCTTGTGCAGTGTTGATGGTTTGTCCTAATGTTACTCAGTCAGTGGGTACCTACAGGGTTTTCAGTAATTTTGGTTGTTCTAAAATGTCACATAACCTACAGACACGTGGTTGAAGGAGGCTGTACGAGCTTCTGCACCATTGGTGCTCTAGTTGCTGTGTAGGTTGAACAGGATACCTACATTTTAGGCTGTTGCTATTTTTATGTTTCTTTCGTGTAAATTTATACCAGTATTGTACCTTATTTCATCAATATTTTGTGACATGGAAGCTGTGTGTGCTATGAGTGGGCTACAAATCACATTTTCTAAGCACTTTACACACATGTGAGAGTATTTGGTTAATAACCACTCTTAAACCTTTACTAATCTGCTGTTACTGTTGGGCAGAACATCAATTTAGTAAGGGGAGGATGTACTGTACCGTTGTTGGCTTATTTTACTGTATCGTAAAGTATCTTGTTTCTAGATGTAAACAAATTTACTAAAATTGCTTAGTTGGGAAAAATCTCTAAAGGTAATTTACCTCTCCTATGAATTTCCGTTTCCTCATATTGTGGGGAGCTGTCAGATGAGAGCAAACCAAGTTTTGTATCTTGGTAGATTTAAAAGTAATGATATCCAAACTGTCACCAGACAGGAAATGTCGTAAAGTAGATATGAACACTGGTGATTATAGGAATTTCTAAGTTACAGTAACCATGCATCAACTGGACAACAACTTAACAAGTTAATTCACAGACTGCTGTTTCTATGACTGATTCATATTAATGTGCACATGTGGCTGTTTTGTTAATGTTGAATTGTAAATGGCATAACTGGACAGTGAAATCTTCAGGAATCACAACATTTCAGTTTTACCTAATTTGACTAATGTCCTCGTAGATCTACTGTATGTAAGGAAATTTGAAATTTTTTGTTGAACTTACAATAAAGTTAGTATTGTACTGCTTCACATAAACTCTAGAGGCCTGGTCTCACATACTGTGCTACACTCAGTACTACCCCTACCCCGTGTTTACATTAAGACAAAACTGAAGATTAACACTGGGATTTCTGACGTGTCGTCCCATGTACCTGGAGTAACATTGATTTCATTGTGCTTCCATAGCAACGAGATCAAATATTTCACAGGAATTTTGATTATATCTAGCACAGTGTTGACGAACAAGAAATCATGAATCAGTTAGTATACCTTATAGCGTGCGTACCATCAATATGGAATTAAGTACCACCTTATTGACATCTTTTGCATGCATCTTAATGCATTGCGTTTTTTGTCTGATGAAAATTCAGGGGAATGAAACAAGCCTTCAAAGGAGAAAATATTACCTCAAAACGACTCCTACATTGTAGGAATCTCCATCACCTGAGGAATGGTCGAGTGCGATATATTGCATCACTGATGATCTCACTTAGTTGATCATAAGAACCAATAATCTGTCATGTTACTGTTTACAAGTATGTCAATTCTACTACTTAAAAGTATGTCATTTGAAAATGTTGAAAATTTTTCAACATGCATACATGCAACAAGCTCATGTTCTACCTGGGCGTTTTCCCCTAGACAATGTTCCAGTCGGGTTCTGCGTTGTTTCATTGCGTTAGATACTGTTCAACCCCCACACTACCCCCAATTTTCATTTTCAAGAATTTCTCACGTCAACAGACATGATGCTGCAAAGAGTAACTCAGCAACAGTGAGAAAGGTACCTTTTCACCCATCTAGTAGAAGGTCTTGTAAATGTTTGTTGCCCTCGGAAACAAGTATTTTTAATGTTTATCTACACTACCATCTTTAACCATCCAGCTGGAGAATGAGTAAACAAGATAGACTTACCCTAAGTCTTTGTGTCTTTTGTTCCTTCGTTGTCCATGTACAGTCACAATAGGATCAACAGCCTACCAAAGTGCAATAAGCCTAGGTTATTCATACACAGCCCTGCTAGTATGAGTGCTGCCCAACAGGCATTCTTTTCATTCTTATCAATGCAGTGATTAAATTAACGTCTGCGTAGAAGAATGTCCAAAGCGTAGGTTTCATACAGTAAAAGACAAGTCACCTGTCCCTACTGTCGTACCTAGTGCTAGTGTCCCCAAAACTATTGCTGGTAGCGGTACTAGAAGGTTACACAGTTGGCATTGTTAAGTGGTGTGCTCATCACTTTGAAACTCCCGTTTAATGTCGGCCAGCGTATATTCCGTTTGTAGAGGTAAAGTTCAAATTGTGTGTGGTTATTCTATCACAAAAAATTTTGAAAGTGTAATTTACTGTTGTCTTGGGGTTTATAATGTTAAGATTGTGTGTGTAAGCTGTGTGTTTTCCTAACATTGAGCAAAGTGGCTCAACTCACACGGAAATTCATTGCCCACATTCAAATTATCCTCCTTGGAAGTTCGGTCTAAACAAAACACATCAAAAACTTCGAATCTTCAACAAATGTTTATTTTTTACCATGAAATGAAAGAACTGACACAGAGACAACCTAGCAAGTGGTTAATTTCACTTTATCAATATATGCATGCTACACCAGGGACAGCAATTTAACGATTTATGAAACCCTGTTTATCTGAACATTTCCGTTATATGAATAACATTTGGCTCTGACGTGTTCAGATAAAGATGGTTTTATTGTAATTCAGATTTGGTTGCCCGTAGTAGGTGTATGAGCTACCATTTATGGTGTGCCATTATAATTCATTTAGGTCAAGTGTCTGTTCAGATCAGCTCCAACAATCAAGGTTCAGGCTTCTTGTTCTGTTAATTCACTCTCTTTATTAGTTGGGTATGGACAGTGGGTACCATCAGAAATGATTAAAGTTATACCCCCCTTCTTGATAGACAAGTTTCTATGTATTTCAAGTTGTAGTTTACAACTTTGCCAAGTTTCATACAGTCTTTATATACCGTTATTGTACTTGTAGTACTTTACTGTAACTTTGTAATAATTTTGTTGATGTTTCTCAAAGAGTGGCTGCCCAGTTTCCATTCAGTTGTCAAGGCTGTTCAAAACTGTTTTGGAGGTTGGTTACAAGTACAAATATGTGTAGGAAGGTTGCTGGATAATAGGTGTTCCTAAGTTTTGCAAATGTTTGGATTCTAATTTTAGGGGTAGGAATTCTCACAAAGCAAATATTTTATGTTAAATTGCACAACATTCTGGTCAGGTATCCTTCTGTATAGATTACACAACTGAACTTATGTAGCGGATGGTTGCATGCCTATATAGCCAATGGTTGCATGCCTATCAGCTGGTACATCCCAGTAAAGCCCTCGCAAATAAGAAAAGTTGCTATAGCAAGAAAAATTCTGAAGTGAAATGGCTTTACCGCGGCAATTGTTTATTTTACCACAGCATTTTGAAGAATGTTTATTTTCACCTGTACACTGTCATTAAAAGTCAGGAAAGTATCCACTTTATATTCTGTCATTCATTAAGAACTGATACATTTTGCAACAACCCTGAAAAAGTATGCATTTGTTGTTTTTATTTTTAACAAAATAGTGAGGAGGCCAGATGCAAGTGACAATATGCAACAATCAAAAGTTTAACCAATTAAGTGGTCAGTGCCAGATTAATGAGGGGGGTGCGGGAGTGTGGATGGATGGTATTAGATTACGTAAAAGATGTAGGAGCCCCTTATTGCTACTAGCAAATATTTGATTGAAATTTGTCTCAAATCCATTTAGTTGGGGTTAATTAGTTTTTGCTTGTCGTGACATTGTTACAGTGGTGAAATATTCTCCAAACATTTTGAACTTGAATCTTGAAAGTTTCAACATAAAATATGCCATCCTGTTCCTGATGACCCAATATAAGCTTAGCAATATAGTAGACAACATATTGAACATTTTCAAGCAGTTTTGATCAAAGTTTATTTGAGAACCTTGGACTAGTCTGTTCCTTTACTGTAAGACACTGCAATTAGTAACACATGTGTTGCCTAGGCTTTATCTCAGTATATATACATTAATATGTTAGGCAACAGCAAAAGTCCTGGGTCACTCTGGTAGAAAATTTCTCGTAGGAGGGAACCTTGGAAGTAAATTTTGCAAAAATTATGTGGAGTGTTAGTTTGGGGGCTTTTTGCACATGTATGTCATGTGTTTTTGACATTCTTCACCGACTGGGGTGTTTTGCAATATTTTTGACATTCAATCCTGCTTTCCTTAACAGGTGGTAGTAGATGCAGTACTAAGTGTACACAGACAGCAAGACAAGTTTGTGATATCCGATGATCTATTCTTGGGGGCTGAAATCTCTACTTTAGGGTGTCTACAACTTTGTCCAACACTATAGCAGTTTGCATAAACTATCACTAAAATAATTTCAGTACTTCAAATTATTTTGCAATTTTTTTAAACTGACACTGGTAATGTTTCGATCGAGTTTATTTTGAGAGCATTGGTATTGCTATTGCCAGACAGAAGTTTTGACCAATCACAGTCACTATTGTTAATGAAAATTCTCATTAGGGAAAGTAAGAAGCAAGCACACACAAAAAACAATACTACCGTCGGCTCTTCTGTCTATTTGTGTAGCATGTGGTATTGCGCGATGTTAGTCAGTTTTGAATTTTTTGACGTAATGTTAATTGTGGGCCTTGGCTTATTTCAACTTTCCTGTGAGGGTGATTACTGTAAGGCTCAGTCAAATTGTAGGAGTTTCCTGGTGGGGTTGTAATATTTGTGTCTCAGCATTTTCTTTCGCTAATGCAACGTCAATTTGTTTTGGCATTTGCCTCAGCATTGCTGAATGCCAAGGCTACTTTCGAGGGCTGCCAGTAGCCAATGGTTGCATGCCTATCAGCTAGGGTGGCCTACATTTGAGGATCTCGTTGAATTGATTGAATGTGCAGGTAAAGAGTAGACCCTTAAAAATTTCATGTCCTAAATTTAAGTACATCTTTTAATTGCACCATTCAGACAGTTTGGGACAATGAGTGGGTTTCAGGTGGTAGGACCTGAATCATATTATGCCATATGATTTCAAATTCTTTTAACACAAGACAAAAAGTGGTAAAATGTGATAGTGTAGTGGTTGACCATTTTTATTCAACTTAGCTATAGATGTGCTCCTTTGAATAATCCATTGGGATGTATGCTCAGGATATGAATATTGATGTATGAATATTCAGTCAGTCAAAACAGCCGATCACTGACACTGCAATGAGGCAATCATTAGGCACTATTTGTAGTTGATGTTTGATTTGAGTTTATGTACAGCACCACTTAAGTTTGTGATTCAGTACATCACTGACTACTTAAATGCTCTTTTGTCCTGCCAAACTGAATGTGACTAATGTCACAATGTGAGGTCGGACACTGAATCTACTGGCACATTTTGGAATCACCCAAAGACAGTGCTTTGTTACACCAAATATTACATGTATTTCTTGTAATGGGTCAGTTAGCCATGTCTTGAGTATTATGTTTTTGATACATCAGTGAGACCTGTATTGTTACATATTCATTACGTAAGTACTAAGTGCTTACAATAACTTTTAATTTCCAAATTAATTTTCCCTTTTTTGTTCTATTACTATGCTGTTGCCTTTGCTTTTTAGAGTGGTTACTGTCATTTTCTCTCATTGGTGTATTCTGTCCATGAACAAACTCTTGTGCACATTTGAAAGGAAAGAAAACTTCAGATCAAACATAATCTTTCCCTTCTGATTTTCAGTACACATGCAATCATTTTAAAATTTGTAAAATAAATCTCTGTTCACTAGAGTTTTATTATTCCTAAAAATTGGAACTGGGTAGGTAATTTTTTCTCATACCTGTCAGGTACCCGGACACCCTACCACAATGTCCACTGGATTGTTAACATTGGCATGCATAGTACCATACATCACATTTGAGTGGAGGGATTGCACAAGTGCACTACGTACATTTGCCTACACACATTCATTAATAAGACCACCGATTTTCCCAGAGAAAAAGAATGAAAATTCCATTTTGAACTAATTGCTGCGTATAGTAAGCGAAATTCAGCAATCCGACACAGCTGCCGTGTCGTTTACACATCAGTAAGGAAACGGGTAGTAATTTTGGATCCGGGTAGTAAAATATGGTGTGGGTACCTGGATACCCGGGGTACCGGTAAAAGCACTACTGTTAACATTCAGATTGATCCTATAGATGAATCAAGATAATGTACAAATATAAGATGTTCTACTGTAGTTATAGTGGTACAGTAAGTGAACACTCTGATTCACTTTATTACTGTGTTCAAAATAAGACATTCCTTTAATTGTGTTGATCTGTTTGTCTGCATTGGAGATATCGTCCAATATTTGTAAGTTACAGCAGTAAGCATATTGTTTTGGAAAGTTAATGAGGGAGGAACCAAAAATTTACTCCCTACTGCGTAACTGCACCCTCTTTCACATGTATGATGTATGTATACTGAAATTTATATCACACTCTGTGACCCTCTGTGACCTTATTCTGATGGATGTAGCAGGCTGTAGGTGACTGTAGCTGTCCTACTGGCTATGTCAGTGTTGCACATGTATGTACATAAGTTGTCTGTTTCTTAAACCACCTTTTGGAACCTTTCAGACAGATTCACACACTTGACACTGGTTAGGATTGCTACTTTCTGCTAAGTGTACATGTATACATAATTACCCTGAGTGCTATGTAGTGTAGCTCTTAGCTTGAGTAATTGGACCTGCTGTACAGTAGATCCACAAGTTGCTTGCTTTAAGTATTCATGAGAAAGTGCAGGAGACCTACAATTAAACGTAAGGTGTTTGAACTCTTCTTTCTCGACATACATAAGAAAGAATCCTACACAAAAGTATCACCAGACCTTCTCGGTATCACATATACACATTTTATGAGATGTAAAGTTAATGTAATGCTTCATTCTAAAAACACAATGTAGGCTTTGAAGTGATAGACTCATTTGAAGCACTTTACATGTCAGTAGACCAGCACCTGTGATGGTCAATTATACTTTCTCAAATTTCTCCATCATCAAGAACTGTGGCACAATAAATTACAACAGTCTTTAATGGCTTCTCACTGAAGAGATGTAATAATACAATTTGCCCCTGTCTTGAATTATGTTAAAAGAGATTTCATCGGGATATGGTGTCACTGAAAATGGTCGCAAAGAAAATGACATGTTACCAAAGGAGCAATGCAACTCGGTAGTCTTTTCATCGATTCCTAAAAGAAGGAATCTGGTAATTATTCTCATACCCGTCGGGTACCCTGATGCCCAACCACAATGGCAGCCACATCATTAACATTGTCACTTCCACCATACAGTGCATCACATTTGTGTTTAGTGATCTTACCATTGTAATACATACACCCATCAACACCTACGCATTAATAAAAAGGACCACCAATTTTCCCTGACAAAAAACTGTACTGAACTATTTGTTGTGTACAGTAGCCAAATTTGGCAATCTGACAGTGTTTTCATACATGGTTGGTTTCATACAATTATTGTGTTGTTTTTCAGGTTATAAATCAACCAGGTAGTAATTTTGGATCCGGGTAGTAAACTGCTATGCAGGGTACCTGGATACCCCGGTTACCCCTAAAAACACTACAAGTCAGTTAGTTGGCTGTGGTCGGTTGATCAGAATTGATCCTCTGTAATATTTTATCTTGGTCCTCACTCTGAACTCACCTGGTTTCATTTCAGAACTGAGGTGCATCAGCATACTGATGCCCATCAGTTTTGAAATGTACCTTAAAAGTAGATAGATAAATGATTTTCAAGGCACAGGCAAGAGGTTTGTCATTCTGTTGAGACTTTGCATGATGGTCAGACACAATCAGAGATAATAAGACTGATAAAGCTAATTAGACATAACAGACCCCTCGCATGTGACTCCGATTGCCACAGTGAAGTACCCTCCTTCAGGATTAGCTACTAAATTTAACATTCGCACATCTGCAGATGTATGCGGCATCTCTGTCCTCTGATGTACATGTGCCTAGCTTAACAGTTGTATGTTTGTTTTACTCAAGGAGGGCGCCCTTGTTTGTTATGTGACATCAATGCAAAGGTTCAATTGCAACATACAGTACATGATATCTGGTGGAATTCAGCTATGCCTTTGGCATTTGAGCCAACTGTTTTCCAACATTTTGATATGTCAATGTACATTGGACTTGTATTATGAATACATATTTTAACAGAAACTGTTCTCATATCTTGAAGCACACAGCAGTTGTGGGGAAAGAGATTATTTGTGAGTATAACATGTAAACTATGCAGATTTATCAATCTACTGTAACATCCTTTTCTCCTTTTATGGCAGAGAGGAGAGGCAGTTTGTAAGAAAGACCTCCCTGGTGTAATTGTGTTATGGTTTCAATTACACCTGTAATCAGGGATGTAGCTACGGTGGTCGGCGATGGTCGGCTATAGCCGGCACTCGGCAATTGCCGAACACTACTGCATAA
>VJOZ01067503.1:0-12008 GCA_009801055.1 Stichopus horrens
CTGAATGGTTTAACAATGGTTACGTCTATTTTGTTTTGTATGTCATGTTGGTGTATTCTAAACGCCCTATTTCCCTTTAACTTTCAGTTAAGGCCTGTGTTCAAGAAATAGTATGGACAAGTTAATCAGTGTTTAAATGATACATGCACTTACTAACTGATGGAATTCCTTTCTGTCCCAAGTGCTTGATAACTACTGGGGGTTGTAAATTATTCGAATTAATGTTTATACAGTAGATTTGATTTTTGTAGAACTTCAAATATCATTACACTTTGCCCAATTGAAGTCATGTCACTGCAGATATAGACTAAATTGCCAAGGAGAATGGCACCACAGAACTAAAAAGGAGGGGAAAAAAATGTGTCAGTTTGTGTGAAGCAGTTTTATTTATATCAAGTTAATGCATCCCTTTGGGTATAAAAAGCAGTTCTACTGTACAATCAACTGAAGAAAGTGAAGGGAATTTCCCATCTTACTACAGTATACGTTGCATGTTTAGTCCTTTCTACGTAGATTTCAAATTTATCATTGCTGATCTGACCTACCCTTCTCCGAACAAAGTAGATATTTGTAATGAACAGAAGGATGGTTATCTAGGAGATAGTGATCTGCATGTCAAACCATGACGAAACACAAACCCTGCAGTATGCCACATGCCAATTCTTATCACTCAAATGTATTCTTTCCGTGGAAGTAGTTTACGACTTCCTGAGGGTGTTGAACGTCATTGACCAGATTGCATTTCAAAGAATTTTAATCAGCCATTTTGGTTTCCTGTGACAGAGAATGTAGTTTCTCATAATGTCTAAACCAAAGCTTTCATAAGTTCTGAAAGCCGGCCGGTGCAATCGTTTCCACTGTGACATGTTTTAGACAGTGGTTCCCCACTTTGATGCGCTGGGAACACCAGAAACAGAAAAATTACAAGGTGGGTGGGGGCATTTTGCATTTGAATTTGAAATCAAGATTTCTTGTGAATTGCCAAGAAATACCATGTGCTATACAAAGTAAGAAGCACATTTAAAAGGTAAAGTGCAAAAAACCCATATGGCTAAAAGTTGCAACAAATTCTGCTCACATGGCAGCAAAGGTTAACCACTGCCAGTTCCAGCTATCAGTCAAGGAAAGTCCCATATTCTACACAGCAGCTCTGAACACTTTATTTTTAGTCAATGAGTCAAATATTCCAAGAATGTTAGAAATTTTGAGTGGGGGGGGTTGTAATGGGTGGTTTTTCTGACAGTTAATTTTTGGTGTATTAGTTGGTGTGGGAGATGGTTATACTGTAGATTTTGCTTTTTAGTTTTTGTGGGGACAAAGTGCAGTTTTGTCAACAAGTTCTTTTCAAGCAATTACAGTACTTACTGCAATTAGACTGCACTGTACCATGCATGGATAGATACATGGTGCAGTGTGCACAATAGAGTGGGACAAATGCAGTGTTGTACATGTGACCAATTACTGTTAACTGTCAAAAGATGTACTGTACCATACAATTCTAGTTTCAAACTGTGTACAGTTATAAATTTACAAAGGAAGTTTAACCTGTAGCTTGTGCGCAAAACCCAAATACAGGTACCCTGTTGTTCAGTAAGCACTACATTGACAGTTGCAGTGCTGTAAATAATTTGGACATGTTAACAAACTTAATGACAGGACCGACTGATATTGTAAGCCTCTTGAAGCAGTAGTTACTTTGGATACTCTGATAAGTACTTGTCTTTCACAAAATTAGATCTTGTCATTGGCTTTGTCTATGTACTGTATCATGATTTGAGACATACAGTACATGTTTATAGATCTCTCAAATAAAAATTGTCAGATTTAAGTCCATAATTGTGCTAATATTGACTATATGTGGGCACAGAATGTTTTTTCATGACTGGCTAGTCCATGTCTTGTAGCTGTAAGCAGCGGTATCAGATGTCCACAGAAAAGATTGTGTTTGATACATTGATTGCGTGTGTCTTAGGAGGTAATCAACAGTCACATAATTTGTCACAAAGCATGAATGCGTCATACAGTGCAGTACATTTCACCACGCTATAGAAGTTGTGTGATGATGGTGTTCTGCTGACTAAAACTCACTGGTCCCCATGTTTCAAACATTTGTCACTTCTCATTTATTTTGCTTTTGTGATGATGATCAGTCATTCCAGATACATTGCCCCACCCCACACTCCCCCCCTACTCCTCCCTTCTATAGTGCATTACATTTCTGTGCCCTGTTAAAAGTGGAAGACTGTGATCTATGGTACTGTGTAAACAGAGTGCCATTTCCATGGTGTACAGGACATACAAAGGTTACCACATACCACACTGTTCTGGCTGTTCTGCGGTTAAAAATATTTATTCAATCTCAGTCACTGATGGATTCCTCCTTAGTTACAGTAGCAATTTCAAAGAGTCAATGTAATAAATCCCTGTACAGTTGAACAGGTATCCATCACCACGCTACTGTTGCACGCTCTTCTACTACCTGCATAGCTAGCAAAGATTGATAATGTTGAGACTGCATGAAAAATTTTTGATCATGCAGTACAGTAGCTTCTTTTGTCATAAAATATGCATGGAGACTTTGGGGGGGGGGGAATTTTCATTAACATTTCAGTTTGCATGCAGTATTGAATCCATTATCAATGTGCTATGTAAGTTTTCCAGAAACGATTGGCTGTTTCTGGACACTCACATGTTCCTAGGAATTCTTCCAAGTAGAATTGATTTTTGAGGAGAATACTGTACCCTTGGTCACAGCATGCATTGTTGGTACTATACAGTGAAAATGAAATGATTTGCATATTGTTTTGTGGAGAATGTCCTTGTAAAATGCACTGTGCCTGCTTTGGTTTCAGTGCAGTAAGAAGTTTGAAAAAATTTTACCACTACTATATCTGCATACTGTACAGTCTCTCACACAACATATACTGCACAATCATTAGTCAATACCGTAGTTCTATGTAGTGCAAGCAAGTCAGAAAAGCAAGTTATCGTAAGTTGTTGTATTGTGGCAATTGGCAAGGGAGAAGTGCTGTAAAATAGTGGCCTTAAAAATGGCCCTTTGAAGTGTTAAAGATTAGTTTTACTCCTCACTCTTACCTGTCTCACCTAACACAACAACTGCACTGCTATCTTGTGTGAGCACTTCAAGTACTGGTAACCCATTGAGGTGTTGTTTTTTTCCCCTCAGTATGGTGCAGATACAGTACTTCAGAGATGTGATGCTTCTACAAAGTTGTTTGTTCAAGACATTGTAACTGTTAGCAATAGCTTGGTTCATTCAGTGAAAGGCTGCACAGCAAAGAATGCAAACTTTCTCACAACCACCAAATTCTTCATTTCCTACAACCCAGCAGGTTGAATGTTACTTTCATTCCAAAAACAGTCTAAAACATTTACCAGAAATTTAGGTGAGCAACCTGTGCTTGCCTTTTGTTTTGTTAACAATTTTATTTTTTTCCTTTTCAGAGTCAAAAGTAAACTACAGAGGCAACTCTGCCGCCAAGAGATCACTGAAAGAAAATTTTCAGGCATCTTTGACTGAAAGATCAAGATCACCACTGTCTTCACGGAACATTCTTCAAAATTCTCCGTCCCTCGTCGCATCTGGAACAAAGCACCATGTGACCGGTCCTGTCCGCCCGACCCGCCTGATCGGAAGGTACGGGCCTGCCGGACTGGACAAGGAAAATATCTGAAAAGCAGACCTGCAACCCTCCAAGTGGAAAACATTAGTATACACATGTACACATGTTAAAGTTGTTAATTTATTTTTTTTTTATTTAACCTTGATTTAGAAAACCTGTACAGCTTTTGAAAATGCACCATAAAAGTGACAGAAGTATCCTTCAACTTTTTCTGTTACAAGTTTCTTAGACCACCTGAACCACTTAGGTTGATTCCACGTTGATACTGCTTTGCAATTCCGCAACTACCATTTCAGCCATTGTGATTCCTGGGTTGTCTCAAGTTAATTACTGTAATGACCAACTGTTTTTCATCAGGTGTTAGCCCTTGTATGTTGATGTGATATTGGTGTTCTGCAGATGGCGGGTGTTTTATCTCTGTAATTTTATTTCAAACGTGATCTACTTCCATAGTTCCATTAGTTGGTAACAAACACTAAACATTTCATCATCATAATAAATGCAGATTCTTGTGGGAGTCGGTTACATTTTTTTTTTTTTTTTTGTTGGTCGGTTGGCAAAATTTATGAGTTTGTGTACCGCTTACGTTGCACTACTTGTTCAAATGTTTCATTGCTTACAAATAGACTGTACACATAAGTTATGCATACAGATTACCACTGCAGCCCTAGCTGTGTCATGCAATTTCTTTAAACCATGTGCTCAGCCGTGGGCTTTGTGAAGAAATATTGCAACTTTCAGTGATTTAGGGAGAGAAAACAGTACTTTACCAAAGAAAGTTCACCATTTATTTCATTTTCAGTTTTCAATATATGCTCTGAGATCATATTCAAACAGTGACATCAGCATATTGTAACCAGTTCTTGTATTTAATTTCTTTGCCAAACCTTTTAAAGAGAAAGTGAGGGAAAATAAAAAAAAAGTCTGAGTATACTTTGAAGCACAAGTTAGCAATATAGCAATGCTAGTGTTAATAAATAACAAAAGGAGACAGACCTTTGATTGATTGCTAGTCTCACATCACATGTTACTCAATGATACAGATACATCTTGGTTCTTTCCATTGAAGGTTTGGTATAAAATCACTATGTGTGATGAAAAATGGCAAAGTAATGTAATTTAAAGACAATGAGAACAATGTGTGACTCTGTGTGTAGACTCTAAACATTCAGTATGCTTACAGGTACCTTTCAAAATGGTATCTTCCAAAAGCAAAGTCTTGCATTTGCAATCTGGCTTATTCTTGCATTCACTGTACTTTCATTCGTTTTGTTTTGTAATTTCGTCTAACATTACAGAGAGTGGTGCATGCCTAGACACTGTGAAAGTGCGGTTGTTCTGTAGTGAATCTGTGAACAACATCTCTGCAGTGAAAAAGCTCAAGCATCTGAAATCTCGATAGTTTCTGTCCATTGGATGCATGTTCTCACTTTAACCTTTTGTCGTTTTTGGCCTGTTCTTGTTTTTGGTTAGCTGTCACACCAGCCTGGATCGCCATAATGAACAGTAATTGGCATAACGTTCTTTCAAGAGGATGAATTCGTTAACATGCCACATTGCACAATTAGCTAGTCATGCATCGCTAATAATCAGGGCAGAGAAAACTCCCGCAGCTGTTGTAAATCCATTAACAAGACACTTTTGTCCTTTAGGCAGTGGTTGTATACACAGCAACATGATGCCTATTGCGAACCTTATACATACATTCACATAGACGCAGGGCCTAGGCATGTACTTACCCGTTGTTTTACACAAATGCATTGTTTGTAAACTACGGGCTCATTATTCCTGAATAGCTCTGAAACCATGCCCTCTGTGCTCTAGTAGATCTGCCTCATTTAGCTCACTCTAAGAGAGAAACAATGTGTCTCTTATGTTCTCAGAGGTTTTTGGAGGAGGTACAGTAGCTGGGCTGTATGATCGAGTATCTTGTCTGCAATTGACTGGTTTTCCTTAGGGTGAAAGTGAGAGGGTCACTTGCACCAGAAACCTTGACAGCATGTAATCTTACAGATAGTCTTTGCACAGGAGGTCCCATGATTGGTCCACTTGAGAGATTCTATCTCAAATATTTTACAAGTTGCAATGAATCATCATTTAGAAGAAATGTAGCTGAAATGAATTCACAATTGTTAGAAAGGTAACTACTGTAACACTAGGCTCACAAAGATAAAGACTCACTTCAGCAGTGTTGGTACCTTTAGGAGAGAGTTACATTTTCAGGGTATCCTGGTTTCGTGCTGATTGTAAGCTCTGTACTATGTAGATAGAAGATTGTTCTGCTAAAGTCTTTGTTATCTGTATTTTTACCTAGATTGCTTTGTGTGTTTTTTTTTTTCTTCCTTCTTCCTTTCTTTCAAATCCTAACAGCTTTGTTCATATTAATCAAAGATCCCAGCGGTCGCATACAACTGTGTATAGTTTGTGTTATTTTGATGAAACCGATCTAAGGTCATGTGTGACACAAGAGATCATATTTCATGACCTTCATACATCGCTTTTGGTTACGACGGTCCTACGGTTTCGTTCGTATCACCTTCTGTTCCGGAAGTGTCAGTGGGTGATGTTACTGGTACTAGGAGCGTGCCTTGAACACTATACATGTAAATACATACCCATGGCTGCTATCCTTGCAATAAATACAGGAAGGAAGTGCATCTGTCCTACAGTGGGTTGCCTAGGCAGGATATTCACACAATATTCTCTGTAGCCTGGGTGTATATTAGAAGTAACAGATTCTTGTCCTTAAACCAGATGGATTCATGGAGCTAGCCTATTACAGAGTGTAATAACTCCATGGTGGTACCATCCAGAAGGTTGCCTGTGTGTCATTCCCAAACATTGCTATAAATCATGATATGTTCACGTTAAGACATTTTTGATGATTCTATGCCTTTGTCTGCTTTGGTATTTTTCTCATTATGCCATTCTCAGCAAGTGTCAAATGTGACCTCTGTCAGTGTCTGGGAAAACCTCTGAACAATACTGGTAGCTTTTGATTGCTTTCACATGGCATTGCTCTAACTTTAAAGACTTTGGCATTAATGTAGGTTCATTTGAAGTTTGAAGGCTTAACATTACTGGAGAGGAGCACAGAGTATGTGGCAAAAAGAATGGTCATCAATGAAGAAATCTTTACAAAGAAGTAGTTATATACATTATTTTTGAATGATTCCATGAGGAGGCACCTTGCTGAAAGTTGTTTCTTTCCTTACACTTGTTAACAACATTGTGTACATAGTCTTTTTGGAGATAAACTAAAATATGCTGTGATGTTGTCCTCTTGTGTACAAGCCAGAAAGGGTAACATTTTAAGGTAATTGTTCTTGTTGACGTTGCCCATAGTGAACCTGTGCACATCACTTTTATCAATCTGCCCTAGGTCATTCATGCACACTGCAGTGCCTATCTTTTAGAATGTGTTATATCTTGTTATCTAACATTTATGGGGAAAAAAAAATACTACTTGTACATATTAAGCAGCATGCTGCCGCACAGTGACTCATTCCTCATATTTACATTTTTTCATAATCTGCAATTTATTTCTCACTTCATAGTTGGTCACATTACAGTCAGTGGACAAAAAAAAAAAAAAAATGGAACATAAGTTGTGGTTTAGTCATCAGTCAGTTTTTTTGCTCTTTCGGCACAAACTCTCTTGTCTGCTGAGCTTCAACTTGTTTTGCTCTCATAACCTGTCAATCACTACAGTGGGAGGGTATAAACCAAACCTGCTGAGAAGGCTACAGTATATAGCAGTAGTAAGACACAGTTGCATTACAGGACCTAGGAGTTTTCCTTTGCCATTTATTTACTATTTGTCACAAATATTTGTCTGATGGTATCCGCCCTAAAAATTCCCTGTTGTGATATTTAGATGGACCATGTACAGCAGTCTGCTGCATTGGCAGAAGCAATCTCTGTGGCAGAATATCTGCAGACCTTTTTAAATTAAAGATAGAAAAAAGGCGGGGACATGAGTAAGAGCTAAACAAACAGAGCTTCTCCCTTTGTCAATGAAATGACTCATTTAAAAATTAGTCATGCACACATTGTAGATTCCCAGGGCAATCACCATGATTATATCTTGTGAACCTCATCCTTTTGGGCTGAAATCTGTTGATTTTAATACCAAGAGTTGAGTCGATTCCCCCATCGGCAATCGTCCTCACTCGGGGTAAAGCGGACTTGTTCAACTTAAAGCATATTAACATGACTTAGTGCTGGTCATGTTTGTTTCCTTGCACCTGATTAAAATCATAGAGACGGTACAGAATGTGCCTCACATTGCATCTGCTGCAGGTTCTTGGGTTTAACATTGTAGGACATACAAATATTTTGAAGAGAGTGGCCTCTTCCAGATATTAAAGAATGATAGGTTGTCACTCTAGGGATGCCAGGTGGCAGACAAATGAGACAATATGATACCAAGAAAGACTGATATATGTTACTAAGAAAGTGAGAGTGATCAGACTGCTGAGTGTGGGTCATTAGCTTTGTCCACAGTCTGTTGATAGAGACACAAAAGCATAAATAAGCAGAGTATCCCCCCCCCCNNCATTGTCTGTTGACTGAATGATGTGCTTTTGACCTTGTCAGTCAAATCCCCCATTTTTTTTTTCTTTCTTTTGATAACAGCAGGGTATTAGTGGGTTAAGCTTGAACCGGTGACTTGGACTGTGTACTTGAATTCCAGGTAATACACATTGTGTTGTTTGAAACTGGAGTACCAGTTTGGTATTGTTTTGCCAGTTGATCAGTGTGAAGTAATTCCTGTCCCATGTTTTTCTCTCTGTTTTAACTGGATTCATGTATTCCCCCGATCAGTTTCTTCGCATGAATTTTGGAAATGAGTAGTTCCAATACCAATTGATACAAGGAGTACTTCAGCCAGAAGTATCAGTAACCCCATCTGTGTGCATCATTATCATCTATTTAATGGACAGAGACAGCATTGATTTACCTTGTTTATTCATTCAAAGGATGATGGTGATGAAGAAAATGTAAACGGAAGGAAATTTTGGTTTGTAAATAGCAACATTTTGATTGATAACAAATCCTGAGAAAAGTCAACACGATTAACAACATGGTAACAATTAGTGTTCATATATGATTGACAAACTTCCACCATTGTTTTATTATCATGACATAAGATGTAGTGGACAACAAAACACTCTCAATCTATGGTTTTATTGTATTCATNNGTCACCTGACTGTAATGAGCCAATAGAAGTTTAGGATTCATTCTATAAGTATGAATGAATTTCAGATAATTGGCAAGGAATACTGTATTGCAGTATGTTACCTTCTGGCCATGAAATTAATTTTTAATCTCAGTCTTCCTATTGGAAAATAGAGAAAAAGTATCACGTCCTATGAAAAAAAGTCCTTGGAGTGAAAAGAGGACATTTTAAGGAGAAAGGTTGGTTTTCACTTTACTAAACAATGTGACCTTTCTGTGACCTCTTTCCCAGCTGCTATGGTAATAAACCACCCAGGGGGGCATAAAGTGATTGTCTCCATGGAGGTCAAAGCCAAAGGAACAATCCATAATCAAGGAGTTTTGGTTGCTAGTTAGTGGAATAGTTTATTTTGTTGGTCCGTTCAAAGAAATGATGCCATTGTAGACAAAGAACATGCAAAGGAAACAGAATCAATGGCATTGTTTGAATATCAAATGTCTCAGCTTTTCTGTGAGAGTCCTTGTATAGTTAGGAGTGAACCATGCATGGTACCACTGGTGTTACAATAAAAGAACCGTTAATAGCTCATGTTCATGTATTTTTTTTTTTTTTCATTTTTATTCACCGAATTAGCAGCAAACAGCCATCTATTAATATCCTGCGACACTTAAAAATTCCTGTAAGAAGTATGCATTATAGTATGTTACTCATCTTGGGTGGTTTTAACTTTAAATATAGGACTTCCATTTTTTTCTGCTTTTTAGTACCAGAAAATTCCTCAGTAAGTAAAAACACTTTTGAAATTGTGGCCTTCGATGGGTCATTTTCGAAAGTTATGTGTTGGGGTGGACCTGTAATTGTTGAAAGTTCCTCCCAGTGCCAGAGACATCTCTGAACTTGAGGCAGTTGTCCTGAGAAGCAAATCCTTGGAATACAGTTCACAACTTTCTGAAATTTAACCATTTATTTCCACATATATCAAGTTGATTTTTTCCAAAGAAATAGGGGGAGTCATGTTTCTGACTTTTCCATGCATGCAAATCTACTAAGGCATTTTACATGTCTGAAAAATAAAAAATTTCGTATCCTAAAAGAAATCTCATATTTGTTCTTTTGAGAACAAATATGAGTAAAATGGGGTGCAAAGTGTACCGCAAAGTAGGTTACATACAATACCTGCTGTATATAGGTCCCAAAGCCAAGCATTTGGTCGACATGCTTTTCATCTTTTGTTTCATGGGTTCGCCTTTTAATACTCAGGGTTGCCAGTCTGATGTTACCTTTTGCGATTCATTCTCGAAAAATCTTGATATTACGGTCATTTATCATCTTTCATCCTGCCATTTCTTTCTTCCGAGAGAAGAAAGTGATCTTGTCGTCATATTCATCACCGTTGTCTTGATATGTGCTTCCTCAACAGTGAGGGAAAGGCACAAAAGGTGTATCTGTAACATATTTTGAAGGAGCCCCTTTTGAATCGATCAAAACAAGCAATAAATACAGATTTCTGGCTGTTACAAAGAAAGAGATGATGTCAGCAGTGATCTCGCACAGAAGGAAAGAGTATCCCTGTGAGCGATTTCTTGGCGTCTTAACAGAATTTACCTTTTCCGAATTTATGTGGGAATGACACTGGTCGTTGACAGTTTAGGTGGTTTGGTTCAATTTTATGATCCAGAGATTCGTGACTTTGATGAAGTAAAGATATTTGAGTCAGACATTTTGGGGAGGAAAGAGTGATTTGATTTCAAGGAATACGTTTGCACTTGACCATAGTTACAATTATATAGCATTAATGGTAGGTAGCGATCGTAAAAAATAAAGTTGTTTTTCCGATTGATTGTTTTGGAAAGTGTCCTGTTGGGCATTTGGTGAAATGTTGAAGGCTGTCAATTTAGCTTTTCCCAGTTAACCTTAAAATGTCATAAAAGAATGGTAAGACAGCATATTCCAGTCAATCTGTAAGACTTAAATCATAAAACTTATTTCTGTTAGTTATGATGTGAGTGTAGTCACCCTCCATGAATTCTGTGTTACATAAGTCAGTTTTTTTTTTTGTTTTTTTTTTCTGATGAACTTCTTTAGGCATGATTCCTTCTTGCCATGTTTTCAAACAATATGGTTTCATCAAGGGCAGTTCTGTGTGCTGAATTAGTCGTTGGGCATCATGATGGTACGTGGCTCAGTTGAGAAGGGTCCAGTGCAAATAAAGTACATTTTGTAATTATCTTGTTCAGCCTTGGGCTAGTGAATAGAGACCAAATAATTGAAAAATCTTTGCGGGTGTAGGAGGCAAACCATCTCGCGATGAAAATATCTCATCTGCTGTGCGTGATTGAAACCCAACAGCTGTCACGACGATATCTATCAAAACGTGTTCTGCCATGTGACATTGGTATTTTATCAAAGTGTGTCCTGCAATGTGACATTTTAATGTAATGCACAATTGTTAGCAAACCAGTCACAGATACATACAGATATACTTCTGTTTGACCTTTTGAAATCAAAGGATGCTGTCTCTGTTGGCCCTCTGATGCTGCTGTCTTCAAAATCTCTCGTCAAAGTGTCCTCTCCACCCCCCCCCCATCTTTCCTTTCTCCACCCACAGTTGCAGTAGTTCCATGGTGTATCTTGCTTGTTTTCACTGTAAGAGCGAATGAGATATGGTAACATTTAGTAGCAGAATACAAAAGTTCAGGTGGGGGGTCACAGCACGACCTTATTTTGACCGATTGGTTGAAGGTTGTTCAAGCCAGCAGTGGTAACATCTTTTTAACTTAAACAGAGAAAGATAACATCCTATTTTGATTGTGACAATATTAAAAATGCAGTTATGATTTTTTTTTTTTTTTACATGTTCATGCTTCTTTTTCGTCTTGGAAGTGTCAGTCTTCTTTCTCATCATTTGATCCATTTTGTCATCTCAAATATCTATCCGGGTCTTGAAAAACTTTGAATTATGAAAATCTTTGAAAAAATAAGCACAATAGTCCATCTAAGCAAAATAATGTGCTGTCATTTGGATACAGACTTATTTCCAAATTTCTTTTTTCTCTCATCTTTCTGATGAAAGATTGATTTCATTTGTTGAGTTTTATTCAAAAATCAATTGTCAATGAATTATTAATACTAAATATTTACATTTGCCTATTTGTTGTGTAACCTGTGTCTGTCATTTCAC
>VJOZ01067537.1:0-12577 GCA_009801055.1 Stichopus horrens
CCCCCCCCCCCCCTATCTCAGGGCATGGTACTTCTTTTCTAATATAATTTGTAATCTACACTAAACTAAACTAAGTGAAATGAAAAAAAGCTTGTAAACTCTGATAAATACTGGATAGTGAACACTATGAGACTTACTCTGAAGTACGCAAGCCCATACTCACCATATTCAACAATACATTGGAACAGTAATTTCCTTGATCAGTTACAGCACAGTGCCCACAAAGAGGGGTTCTCTCTCTATTTCTAATGCACTATCTGACCAAAGGAACAAGACTCCCTAATCTACTTCTCACTTCCCATTTCATTGTTTGTAGGGAGTATATTAGTCATTTATCCTTCAAGTAGCTTAATTAGTCCTCAATGGCTTATTTCTCAGTACTTCCTTTCACCTACTCATCACCGTTACTGGAATTTAAATTTTCTATGTGAAGAGGTGTAAGAACCAGCAAACTTGCAACAGTCAATGGATGTCACCATGGAAACTACTGAAGGAAACTGAAAACTATCTTACATTCTTTTACAAAATCTTCTCTCAGATCGTTAAAGATTTTGTTTGCTGTTGTGTTGTAAAGGTCACTACCAATATAACCTATTCCAAAAAGACGACGAGCACCAAATAAGATCCTCATCTTATTTCCTTGCCTATAGTTGCCTTTCAGTGATAAAATTTACGAGTTGGACAAATGTACGATTTTGCAGACTGGTAAAAGCACCGCAATTCTGAAACAAAAAGGAGTATATAGCGAGGACGTAATCTCGAAAAGGGCAGTCACATAATGTATATTGATATAAATCGTTTGAACAACATTTATTGGAAAATTCACTCAATTAGGACATCCCATTTAAATACCGTGAAAAACTTCATCCATTAAAAATATGAGCATTTGCTGGAACGACCTGTTGTGATGAATTCCATCACTTTATTTATTTATTTGAAAGGTGCATGCGTGGAATGACTGGGGGACTCTGAAGGCAAGCCGATTGAAAAGTCTTTCTCAAAAACCCAATCTAGTTTCAGCTTAGCAAACGACGATGAGACACATTTGTTTCTACCATGATGCAATGTCTTATGACAAAATATTCGCTGTTTTAAGCGAACGCCATTTGATGTGAAAAACTCTTTTTAGCAAATAGGCAGTACATTCTTATTGTATACAATCACGTTTTTGTCCAAGGACCAGTATGTTTTTGTTCACTAAATGGGAAGTTTGAACTTGAAAACAACTTGAATAAGTTATACATCTATTGATAAACACAAACCGAAGATATATAGTTTAGCTGAAAAAAAAAGGATCAGGAAGGACAATTAAACCCCTATCTGGTACCATGTGAAAAATAGAAATGAACGACATTAGCAGAATTACTCATTGCCACAATCTAAACGTTGGTACAGAGCGGCCGTGACGGCGCAAGTAAAACATGCACTGCACTAGCCCTCGAGAAAATTAATTGCGTGCAGATCTTGAGATTTAAACAAAATTGCCGATCGTACTTGCAGCTAGTAGACTGCAGTCATACATGTTACTTGAAGAACTGATAGAAGAAACAAAATGTTCTTTACCTATCAATTTGATAAGCATGACATTACAATTTTCAGCAAGTTCGGCAACGCCGAAGTTCATCAACATTATTGGAGGATCATTGGCTAGACTTGGTTCGACCACCGTGATCGGCAATTGCTGTAACTTGTGTAAGAACCAAAAAACAGTATGGTAAAATTTAAATTGCACAGAAGAGTGATAAAATCTCTTTCATCCAATGACGAAACGTTTATCTACATCACGTGATTAGAACTGTGTCGGTTGATGGCGAGAGAAGTTACCTTTGGCAATTGGAAAGTGCTTTCAAGGATACTGCATAAATTAAACTTTGATGGATTGGTTTGTAGTTTCTTTTTTTTCCTTATACCGGGGAATACTCAACTAAAGTTAAGGAAGATTTAAGGCCGTAAGTTACCATTCTCTATCGGAATGGATTAGCGGAACTATCTCACGTAGATACTGACTGTTCAGAAGTGTCTAAAAAAAAAAAAAAAACTTATCAAGCTGTAGACGTATATCTGACTTATAAAAACTGATACTATTTCATTTTGTGCCTGTTAGGGCCTACATAAGGAATAATTATTAATACTCTTGTATAGTGGGGAAGTAGCAATGGAGGAGATAACTCACACTCCAATCCAGAGTTATAGAATAGAGAAAAACAATATGCAGAAAAAACAAGCTTGTTGAAATTAAAATTGTAAATGTTTCTTTCTCAAGTTAAATGGCACTGTGAATTTTCTGTTTTGGTTTTACGGAATCTCCAGATCCTAATATACTGTTACACTACGGTATGTTTCTACGGTATTGCTCATTATGATGCAGCGCAACAAAAATGAATCAGAGAAAATTTGATTCCCCATGGAGTTAAGTTTATTGTCATGAATATTGATATATTTTACAAGAAACGATGGAAACTTTTCTGAGAAGCAATTTCTCCGCCAATAATTCGAGAGCATGCCGGTAAATTCTTCAGCTGCCCCGGAAATCGCTCATCGAGTTCTCCAAGAGGTCTCTCTAGTCAGCTTATCCTCCATACCCCCCACCCATCGGATCCTCTTTGTTATGTAAAACACAGGATGGAAACAGGAGAACGGAACATGCATACCTTCAGATACCTACAAAGGGAGGAATTCCATTAAGAAGTTCTATTCTCATGGGTTTGTTATGAAATAATGTTATCAAATAGTTATTTCTTGACTAGCGTTTCCTTGGGGGGAGGGACAATTCTGGGGCAAAGGGATAACTCGATGATCATAATTACTGAACTCTGATTAAATCATATAATTGAAAGCAATGTGGAACCTCAACTTCGTTTCATTCACAGTTATTTGTCCCCCTTAATTTGAAAGATTTATTAGTTCTTCGAAATGGCTTTACTTTTTCTTTTGAAACAATGAAATGAGTTGATTACAACTACAGAATTGTGACTACGTAGTTGAAAAAGACTGAATACGCAATCGCATGGGAAGTTGTAATTAATACATATAAGGAACCGTCGCTCTCTCTGATCGCTATTTTTAAATTTTAGGAATGAACTGTTGGGGAGCTGAGGGCGCTCTCTGGTTACGACTCAGAAAAGTATTGAAGCAAAAATGCAACGCTTATAGTATTTTTTTCTTTGTGCAACCCTTGATTAATCTCATAGTTGGCATTCTTTTCTATTTCATGACTCAAAAGTGTGAAAGTAAGGCGTAGACCAGCCATAAATGTAGCTTTGCAAAGAATAAGCAAATATACATTGAAACTTCCATCAAACTCCATGTGTGTTCCTCGAGATACCAGTATATGAAGATGCCAAATTTTTTACCAAAAGTTAACTTGAAGCAAGCAGGAGTGACACCATCTATTCACATTGATCAGGCATTTTATGTGTAGCAAATGGCGTAACTTCAACTGATACTATCTCCAAAACCACGTATGGTAACTGAATGAAAGTTTCACTGGTTAGATTATCTTTCTCTTAAATATATCAAAGCTTAATTGACTGGACCATCCTTTCATTACAGACAGGTTGGCTAACCTGCCACCAACAATTTTGGGAATAATGATCATTCTTCTAAATATTTCCAAGTCCTTAGGACATCGGGAGTTACATGGATAAGCTAAATTTAAAGAAGTTAAGCAGTTTTGTAAATGCTAAAGAGTATATGTTTTCAATATTTCCTGCTGTCGTATAAGTAGTAAAGGTCGATCAGTGTGTGATTCACTCAGTTGAACTTAATTTACTGAATCCCACATTTTACCAATGTAACCTTGACAAGTTCTGCTTACAAATCTGAAATATTTCCAGCAATGGCAAGACAACATAACACTAGAGATTTGATATAATAGTATAATATAACATAATAATTTGTTCTAATTGTAAGTATCATGTATTAGCATGCACAACTTCCTGTCTCTTATCTCGCCAATTCACTAACTGTGAAGAGAATCAGTCCACAGCCGTCTAGTATTCTTCAAAGAAATCTTCAGCATCATGCCACCAGTCACGTACTTCCTCATGTACGAACAAAAAAACCACGTTCTTGGACTGACGCCTCAAGCTCTCGACTCGTACTATCAGTCACCGAATTGTTCTATGCGCAGTCTCTTTGCATCTGATTCTCGGATCACTGCACTGTTAGAGTGGCAGCTACCTAGTTGAACAATACAAGCGCAAGTCACTACACCGATTTACCGTGCACATATGCGCGTGCTAACTCTTGAGCTGCATGCATAGGTGCCCGCGTTGGACATGGGCAATTGATTGTGTGAGTTTCTTGTACTTGTTGTAGGATGTTCGGTCAGTTTTCATGTAAACTGCAGTAACAATCTTAGAACTTGAAATTGGGCCCAGAGACATCATTGTTATGCGTCCGATGATAATGTGATTGATTTATTGAAGTATTGCCTCAAGCGAGACATTGAAAACCATGGATGAAACTAAGATACATGCAAATTTACCAGGTAAGTTCTTTGACAATTGATTGCAGTAACGTAAAGCTGCGTTCGGTAGGGTATTAATGACAATAGCCACTACAGTGATATATAGTGAGATAGGTTAGATTAGAACTTGGACTCTGACGCCGAAACTTGTCGGTTTGTGCTAACTAGGCTGAATCGTTCTGTTGTTACTACAACACAAAGGTAGCTATGATCAGAAGTCACAGTATGATCAGAAGACATGTTATGTACTGGCTAAATTATGTGTTTTATCTAATCCTTAAACTTATCGTAACTTACTGTAGGTGCTACTGCCAGTGCTAACTTTACAATTGCAACTGACGAGTGACATAGGCCTAAATCTTAGTTATGTGCCAAAGTAGACAAGCCACGTAGGCCTTTGAACTCTGCAGTCTAGATTAAGACCAAGAATACACTGCAGGGTCTTGATGTCTCACAGACAAATTGTGTCTCCTGTTTTTCATAGAAGGGGAACATTTTCTACTTTGCTGGAGTATTACCCTGTTTCTCTGACCAGCATGATCTGCAAGTAGCTGAGAACATTATTCCAAGTAATGATTGTGATAAATTCTGCAAATTTATAAAATTAAATGACAGAGTGCATTCTGACATGGCAGATCTTGTTGCTGATCTAGCTCACGATCTCACCGCTTCTTACTATTCAAATTAGAGGAATGAAAGTTGAAGATTTGCAGTCACCACCTGCATGCCCAAAAGTTGCCCCCCAAAATTGTTTTTATTTCTCACAAATTTCATTATTTGTTCAAAAATGAATAGACACAAAAATTGAATTTGATCAAGTACAGTACTTGGTTTTAGCTGCATTAAAAAAAGGCACATTTCCTTGTTTACCCAAAAATATTACTTACAAAGTTGTCATTTATGCAGCACTGTAAGGGCCATGTGACCATGACTTCAACGGATGTTGTGTAAAGTTAAACACTGTGCTGTCTCCCTTCACTATTGCCAATGATGGTCTATGTGTCATAGCGGAGTACATGCGTCGCTGTGACTGGATGAATGATATCAAACATAATTTTGCACACCAATAAAACAAGGTTTCTGTGTTCAATTTTGTGTGTGTACAAGTTACAAATTACCTACCTACTGCTTAAAATGAAGGTATCGAGGACTGTGGGAAGTCTGTTGAAGCCAACTTGAGAAAATAATAAGTACTAAAACAGTCCCTCTTCCTTCTCCTTTTGCAAAAACTGGACGTGAAACATAATTCATTTTTTATTTGGCCTTTCAATAACATTCCATTGTATGTAGCATTACTTAGCCACTGTAGAGGACCATTGTCATGTGGGTAATTTCCTCCAGTTTAGCTATATCCAATCCTTGTCCATAGAAATTTCAGTTCAAAATTACATGCTTTGAAAAGTAACAGACAATTAAGAAAAGCTGCTTACATGTAATTTTCATTATTCTTTATACACAGATATACAGTATGACTTTCATTCCCCTGTCCTAAAACACGACCACATAGAAATTAGTTCCAATATTATCAAATGGATTAGTTGTGAGGGAAAGCTCGCAATCTGATATGACTCACAGTCAAAACAAACCTTTGTGGGATTTTTTTTTCTTTAGTACTGGTAACAGCTTCTCTTGGATTTAGATTATGTACCCTTTTCATTGAAACATATTATATCTACTGTAGGACTTGTAGTGTTTTTAAAATGTTGACTCAAGCCTTTCACTTAATGGACAACTTCCCACATGAAACTGTTTCTGCTGCAATGGTTAACTTTTGGATTTAAACGTATATAATTCATTGAATTGTGCGTAAATTAGAAGAAGGAGGCTCTCCATAAGCCAGAGCTGGCTATCTTCCGTGGACAGTTTGTATGACCTCATCTGCATTCAACGGCATTGGGCTTTGGAAAATCAGTAACTTCGTAACATAACCCGAAGGAACTATTTGATTGTGCCACTTCAGGTCTACAAAGGCATAATTATAGTACACTCACATAGGTCTGGCTTCTTTTAATGAGGGTTTTATTGTAGATGGCCTTTTGCAGAAGAGTCTTAATATGGCTGATATTTCACATGAAACACAAAGTTGAAGTGGGGATCAGATGCTGTAAATGCACAGACCTTTACATTGCCAAACTGATTGATGCAGCACTTGCTAAGTTGAGCAAATTAATGCTGACTGGGGAAGTAAGTCACTTAGGAAATAAAAGTCAATGCACACTCCAAACCAGCAAGTTCCTGTTAATATGCACTTATTATGATTTTGTTACTGAAAGGGGAAAACCAATTTTCCTCTTATCACGAGTCAGGAAAAGTGTAATGCCCATGTGCTGGTGCCCTGGACAGTGCGGTGAATGTCAAGGGCCTATAGCTACTTGTCATAAACACATAGACTATTGGAACTGACCAGTGAGAACTGTGTAAATAGCTCATATGAATCATTCTTAGTTTGATTAGTGGTTATTCCACTTCTCAGGGGCTGTACAGCAATACCCTAATAGTGTACATGTATCCACTCATTTCTTTGTCATCAATTGGACTGTCGATTAATTGCATTCAAAAATTATGAAAACATGCATCAGAGTAATAGAGTTCAATGGTTTTATCTTGGGAGATCTAATCTTCCACAATTCTGTAACTATTGTGAGGTCGGCTGCAGGCCAATACATTTTTTTTAAGGTGTACTGTACACCATGATGTGTAACGGAATGTCGAGTGAAAATATGTAGGCAAGTCAAAAGAATTAAAACTTGTCATGAACTTAGATTACAACACTTATTACAAGTACTTACAGTATATAACATTATGTCTCTGCTTCCAGAAACTCGGCTGGAGCATACATGCAGTCGTATAAATTTGCCCATTCAATTATGCTAAGCAGTTGGTGTTCTGATTGATATTTTACTCAGTAAGTATGTGGAGACTTGATGGTAGGCAAATGGTCGAACATTAATTGTTAATGGAAAGATATGTTTGCTTTAAGCAAAGAAGAACTGTGTTAAGTTTAAGCTTTATTGTATGACTCTACTGTACAGTTATGTGTTGCAATTTCAGTATTCACCATGTCGTGGATATGGGCCATCATTTTCAGTGCAAATCTGTGTACAGTTACTGACTTACAATCTCTGCAACACTGTATTTTACTATTCCACAATGGCAGTCATTGGAGGAATTTGATTTAAAAATTTTCAAACTTATAATAAATTGAAAAGGAGGCTGGTGCCATCTTTGTGGCTTTCATTGTGGATCACTGAAGAAGTTCATCTTCCAAGCAGGTGTTGGTAACTTGATCTGTATCGATTTTTAATGTACACGTCGTGATACCTGCGAATTGTTACAGATTTGTGTCATATAAAATCCAAGTTCTCTATGAGTCTTTCTTCCCATTTGGTGATTGGTTCCAAAAAGCATGAATATTTATGTCTTAAGGAAAGAAGTATTGAGTTTTAAGGAGTATAAACGGATTACATTGGCATGTATAGCACACAATCTATATGCAGGTTTTCTTGAATCAGAATCCAAGTGATAGTTTGCAGACATTGTTATTACGAAGGCAGTCAGAGCTGTTGTATGACAAACACATCCATTGTGGAGGCAATGAAGAAGCCGCACTTAGTGTAAGGTCAGTTATGTGTACAGCAGATAAACAAGTAATTCTGCCAGATCCTTGTATCCCTTCCCACCAATTCTGCATCTACAATTACTTTTCATATAGCAAGAAATTACATAGTCTTTCTACTTCAGGTTTAAACTTATTCCTAGATTGATGTTTGCATCAAAGGCACTTATCCATTACTTTTAAGCAGTATGTTGCATGATCTGCCACTGCTAGTTTATGCACAATAATGACTGCAAAATATCATTTCTGTTGGTATTTTCATTGTGTCCAGCCAATTTCTCTTTAAAACAGTGGAATAAAAGTCTAGAAAGTACAACGTTCTGGTTTGCATTCTTTCAGTTTACACTCTTTTGCAAAGTTGCTAGTAGAAATGCTGCCCATATTATGAATATTTAAAAAGTTTATAGATCTTTGAATCAGCCAATCCTCACCTGATATCATACATGTTTATGACTTCTCAAGAGGGACATACAGTATGCATCCTAACCATTATGGTTTATCTGGATATATCATGTTGTATCCTGCATAAAAGGTCTCAAGACATGATTTAAGCACATAATGTGTATTTTCTGAGGACTGGGTACTTTGAATTGCTCAACTTATGAAGTTCTAAACTAGCACTGGTTGTTCCCCCATTTTACTTGTATGTACTGAATGTACTGTTTATATGTGTGTGTTACTGGTGTGTAACTTGGAAGGATAATCTGTGAGTGAATCTATTTTAACCATTTTTCAAAATAGACATCACATTGATCAGTAATTGGTTGAATTTAAAGTGTGGTCGCATGTGATTAATATCAAAGAAGCATATACTATAAGTTGTCATTTTCTTGAGAATCAAGTGTATACAGTCCCTTAATTATTTATTTTTGGTTTAGAGGAAAAAAGTAATTGAAGGTTTGTGAGGACATTCTATTGCAAACTTTGTTGGAATGGCAAAATCAGGCGCAACTGGTGTGCTAGTGCAAGTACACACCTTTCATATTTCATGTAACATTCACAGGATCCTTCCAGTGCATAGATCAGATGGGTATTGTGCAATGCGTAACAAGTGGGGGCACACTTCATACATGATGTATGACACACCCAATCATCATCTCATATGATACCTAGAAGGATCAAAAATTGCAGGACATCATTTTGAGTATCTATACAACATCGGTGATGTTGGAAACAGTTTTGGTGGTAAAATTATCATTTCAAGATTGTTAGAATAATAAAATTAAAAAAATAAATCTAATTTGAACCAGAGAAGAAGTTTTTATGCTCCAAATTGCAAATGATCACTTGTTGAAGTCATGTTTTGTCACATTGCAAAGTAAATGTCAGTCCTTGCATCACTTTTTGCAGGCTCCGCCCACATTTTCTGTTTGTCAGCATTTGATATTTAATATAGTCACATTATCCAGTGGAATGATAGTAAACAATGAAATCACATTCGACAATAGTTTTAAAACACCAAAATATGAAAGAAGTGCAAATTTAAATTCCAAAACTAGCTCTGTTTCTTTTTTTACTAAAAATATAAAATCTCTATTCATGAGGGGTGTAGCCTTATGCCACCCAGGCTAAGTTTCATGGCTTTTGTTATAGTTAGTTTGTATTGGATACCAAGTGCTGTTACACTATAATTAGATATATCTGCAATACAGTAGTTACAGTAACATCTTCATTTTGTTGTATACATGCACAGCCCTTCTGTAAGTTAAGGTTGTGGATATTAATATTAATAAGTGGGTGGAGCCACATTTTGTCAGAAACTTATTTTGCACAGCAGCATACTGTAGTACTGTACAGTGTACATCTGATGGCATTGTGTTGCTTTGTGTAAGGCTTTATCCATAGTTTGTGATATAGTTCTAACTTCTATAGAATTGTCATTGTATGCAGCCATACATTGTTCTATAGCTTGCAAGTCATCAGACTTATGGATATGTTATATGTGCATAATTTTGTATAAACTTAGAGTTGGATGAAAATTATGATACAGCTGACTGTAGTTTTCATACAGTTTACATGCACAGTACTTTGCCATGGATATTGCACCTGTGTGAGAAAAAAAATGGGGGGGAGGAGGGAGAAGGGGTCAAAAGATGGGCTAGGAATAGTGTAGAGGATGCAGGCCAAGTACTGATGGAGAAAGCTGTGGAAATTTGTCTTAGACAATTTTCTGTAGATAACGTTTATGTTTAAGTCCAACTAGGATTGCCTGCTCTTCTTCAGCATCACCAGCAAGTGCTGGCTAGAGATACAGTGACAGGAATGGTTGGTTAACACCATTTACAGTGTAGCTTGTGTACAGTATTATAAACCATAAGCTCTGTAATCTACACCCTATAATTTTGTGGTTTTTCACATTTTCAAAAGATGCTCATCTTTTTAATATCAAATCTTTGTGCATCTGTAGTAGTCATTGCACTAAAGGGTTTCATAGTTGAATAAAATGCTACATGTAGTTCATTCCTTATGTGCATGTTAAGTATGTAATATCGTCTTCGACTCTCAGTTTAACTACAATCTTCTAATGAGGCAGTTACTTTGCTCCAAGAAATATGCAACACAGCCTGCGATGCTATTCAAATTAGGTCCTGATGAGATTTCAGTGGAAATTAAGTCTAGATTTGGAATTAATCTGTGATAAATCCACCTGTCGTACCGCCGCTGCAAAGAGGGAGCATCTGTCATAGAAGTGATTCAGTCAGAGCTTTGCCAACTTTCTTCCTTTATTTATACTTGGTCCTCATTTTATGGGTTAACGCCACAGTGAACGAGTTCTGTCGATGTTGCGTTAAACATTTCAGCCAATCCTGGTCTGTTACTTTACAGTCTCCGTCGTAACATTTAAGAAACATTGTCTGCTTCTGAATTTGTTTTTTGGGTTCTGTTAATGCAAGCAGTGACATTTTGTATGCATGAGTTTTGTGTTCAGGAATCAATCCACCCATCTTCTGCTTTTGTTATTACTGTTTGCTCTATTTTATCCTATCAGAGAAAATTGAGTGGGTGTTGATAAGTTAGGTGCCGGCGATGATTGCATTCGCAAGTCATCTGTTGTGCTTCGAGGAAAGCGTAGCCCATCTTTCGATTGGGACATTAACCGTAACTTTAGGCAACATTCCTACATGGAGATGGAGACTTCAATATGAAGCATTGCTGAAACTCAGAGGCGACAGCGTCTTTTAATAATAGAAACTTCCCTTCACAGTCGCCATTTCGAATCTGTTCACACTTTGAAAAAAATATCTATTACGTATTTATGATTCTTTATACAGTACTCTTTGAAAGTCTTTTAGACACTGAAGAGTTTATGAGTGAATTCTTCTAAAAGTCTAAAACTCATGAGACTTGTACTGTATTCTGTAGGAAACATACTGTACAGTATGTGCACAAACAAATTTGATGGATAGTTCATCAAATTATTTACTTCTACAGTACATAAACATTGCACAAATGCTTCTGTGTTAACGTTGATCAGTATCTGTGAAACTCTCTTCCTGAGAATGTTAGAGGAATACCCAATTCTATCATTTCCCTTGTGTGTCAGTACAGTGGTGAGCAAGGTTGTGTGTGAGTTGTTTTGGCCGCTTGTACTGTTTTTATTTTCAGTTTTGCTCTAGTGCATTTTGATGATGGTAAGTGGAAGTTGTTGGTTTAGTATATTTATTATTTATGAAATGAAGAAAAGTGACATTCAGTTTGTTAGTAACTTAGTATGATTTATTATTGCTTACAAGTGGTTGATGTGTCATGCAGAAATTAAAACAAACCTTAACTGGGAAAATATGCAAGGTTGAAAAACAAGAGCAAAGGAAAATATTACAAAATTGACATATTTTATCTTGTAGTAAGAGTGAAAACTGGATGCATTTAAAATGATGATTAACACTCATCATTTCTCTCCCGCACACACCAACTTATTAAATAAACCTTAAACAAAGGAAAATATAAAAACAAAGCATTTATTTAAACAAAGGAATTTCCACAGTGTTCAAGTAGCTGTGCAAGCTACTTTGCAGAGCCTAGTCCAAGTGATTTTTGTGACATTACATTTTTGAGTGCATATAATAAAGGGAAAGTTTGTGTGTATTAGGGCCTGCATGCTGCAACTGTGACCAGGACCATGACCTTTGTGACCTTAAACACCCCCAGGGAGTTTCTTTGTAAACATAGTTAATCAATTTAGAAAAATGTAACACTTCTCTATAAATCAGTTCTTTAAAGCCCCTATTCATTGAAGACCACAAAAGTTGGGTAAATTTCATGCTACAGATGGAAATCATCACACGTACAAATAGAAAATGACATTTACCATGTCACTTACACATTTGAGAAAGAAGGAGAATGCAATTTTCAACAACCTGTGGAAATACCCTGGTGAAAAAAAAAAGAAATCATAGCTTGATTTGATGATGTCACCGAATGGAGAGCTATATAAAATTTTGGTGAGTGCATATGCTTATCGTGTGTATGACAGTCAAATTGAACTGACT
>VJOZ01067602.1:0-12482 GCA_009801055.1 Stichopus horrens
CCCCCTTCTCCCTGCTTGTATTCATCTGTCTGATTGCATTGTATTAATGTTAAAACCAGTCTCAGTCGTTTAAGGTACTGCTGTCACAAATACTTTTTGGTCATGGTGATTACAACTAGCAGCTGTAGATAGTTCAGACCGTCTACTTTTTTCATGACAGATCTCTGTACAGTATTAGTGAAATACTATCTATCATGTCTCCGTCTGTGTACTTAGCTCAGCATACATACGTATGTGCGCAGTGGCGCTGAATGTCATCGCCACAGTATTGAATGTTTCATGGTCGAGTGCCCAGCTTGAGAATAATCAATAGATTCTCACTGAGCAGTCTGCTTGTCTAGTTATTTCTGTACCACGGTTCCAGTTTGTTTCAAAACAGTCATAATGCAACCAATTAATGGTGGCAGAAGCAGAGCAAAACAGTGAAATGGGACTCACAAGATCAGTGCAGCATATATATGTATGTAGGGTCTGCATGTATGTAGCTTGTTTGGAACCGTTTTTTTTGCATGTTGTTGTTAATACTGTTTGTCAGTTTGCATTACATGAGAGCTGAATTTAAGCTGAGTGCATTACAGCACTTGGGTGAGGTCACAGAAATGTGAAGTTACAGTATGGTATGCCTCATTTCAAATGGTGAATTAGCTGTTTATTACATAAAGTTCTATCACACAAGTTTATCCTACTTCTCAGAGGGAGGAGGAGAGTTATTGCATTGTATTGCATGAGAATCGGCAAAACAAAAAAAGGTTTGAATTGAATGTCTTGAAATGTACATAACTCTATGTGGACACTGTGTATCTTTGCTAAGTAACTTCCATATACCCTTAACCATTCACAAGTTTGCCCGGTTGTAAAATGACACAAACAATTCAAACATTCTGTTCCTGTTCAAGATCGTGCTAAACGTCATATTTTTCGAGTGGTTCAAGCCTGTGATCTATGGCCTTTTACTAGGAAATGAGCCTTCAATGTATGGATCATATAATCTTAATGTACTATGTCTGCATGGTTCCCGATTACTCCTACAAGGACATATTACTTCCTGATACCCTTCTGGCAGCCCACAAGGGATATCCCTTTCTGTATTTTTGGTGAATAAGAGAGGGCACATTTCTTAAGTTGCACCATTCACATATCACAGGCATTCGTTTCAACTTTTCCAGCCTTGTAAAATCATACACGAGATAAATATCAGAACAGACTTCCCTTCAGATCCTAAATCTGAGTGTACTTTTTCCTGGATGTCAGTTGATGAATACAATGTAAGTCAGGATAAGTTGCCCTTTAGCTGAAAAAGCAAATTGACTGCTTTGTTGCGCTCATGTAATAACAGTCCCCCAGGCACATGGGGAAAAAAACGGAAAAGTAGAGAAGAAAATTTAGCGGGCAGAAAAAAAAAGAAGTACCGAGTCAATCTCTTTCAATATCCCAGTGAATTGAGAACATGAAATTGAGAAGCCAAGTGTGCCTTATTCCTGTATTCCAAAATTGCACAGTAATTGCCATAGTGATGTCAATACCCTCTTGGAAGGATTTTTTTTTTTTCTTGTCAGAGTTTGCCTTTTTTGTTTTGTCTTGTGATGTATAAGGTGTAGTTTCCCTCTTGACCTGCGGTAAATTGCAATATGTTGAGATTTTCATAGACGATAAATATGTGAAATCTGTTGTAATTTGGCAATTTTGTGAGGAAGTTGAAAATTTTTCTCATTTGGAATGCAAAATTTATTTTTATTACACTGAAAATGCTTCATGACTAGCTGATATTCTGAATAGCACTTTCATGTGCTCCATATTTGTTATGGCATTCTATAGGGGGGTAGGTTTGTTTTGGTGACTGCATGCTTTGGTATACCCTTCAATTTCAAATTGAGTAGGATGTTGTGCTGTCCTGTTGGGTTCATTGGCTGAAGATATTCTATCTGATCTATATTCTTTAACTTTCTGTTGAGAAAAGACTCAAGTGTTAAATTGAAATTGAATAATTGAACTGTTTGTTTGGTGTAACAGTTCACACACAATTGAAATCTAAAGCGGTTGCTTCTCTGTAACTTTTGTCCCATTCTCCCCTCCCTGACACCATTTTTTCTTCAATTATCTCAAGAAATAACTTAGGCCAAAGTGTGTCCAACATTATTCAAGAACTTTGGCTAGCATAAAGCAGATTCAAGATAGAAACTCTCACTGGACTGAATGATTGATATTTTGTTGTATTTTACAAATGTTAATGTGATGATCAGAGGTGGAGTCAAACTCTTTTCCTGTTTCCGAGAAAGGAAGCAATGTTTGTGGCATATCAGAGGCATAATTTACTTTTAGAAGTGGAAATGTCATGTTTTCATTTTCAAAGTATGGTTAGTTGAGACTCTAAATATTTCCTGGTTTTAAATGCTCATCGTATGGTTGCTTATCATCTTAAAAAAATGTCTCCATTGGAGAAGATTTTTTTTTTTTTGACAGGATCTCCTAGGTTCTGTTCCCTCTTTCTCAGACAGATCTCCAAAAAATATGTACCTCCTTCTGTAACATGTCTTGCAAAATCTTTTTTTTCTATCTCTTCTTGAAGTCAATGTGACACATACTTCTATGAAATCAATTCACAATACTCGCTGACTAAGCGCACACTGGGAATAAATTATGAAAAATATGCAGCAGTAGAGCGACCGACAGTCAGTCAGCTCTCAGCAAACCAGCCAGCTTGCCTTCCCTCTGCTATGTATGATGATGATTCTGCTGCCTCCATGCATGTATATGATAGATATGAGCCTGCAACTTTAACAAGCCCATGCAGCCATGAACGATGCTCTTGCGTCGCTCTGTGTTACCACTCTCTGTCAGACTGCAGTTAGTTCTTAGCTCCGTTGGATAATGATTCTCAATGTTTTGGATTGGGTCTAATTAGTACCGCCCGGTAGCCTTCCGCCAGACCAGTTCTCGAAACGACGCTTTTCCTGGATTAATATTTGGAATTCTTTTTCAAATTGTATTTCTCTTCACGGTGAAAACAAAGGTAAGATATTTTGGGTTTTATTTTCTTCCCCATTCAGAGAAATCAGTTTGTCACAAATGAATTGTCAACGATGAAAATAGGCGGACGTGCTTTTTGACAGTGTCTATGACGAAGAAGAGCGTGGTCGGATGTATTGTATGCTTAGAATTGGGAGTGGTTGAGTCTTGTTATATGTATATCTGTATGGTCTGTATGTATGCTGTTGTGGGTACATGATGTAAAGTGCAGATGGAAATGCACAGGTGTTCATGTTGACAGCGGAAGCACTAGGTGATGAGTATGTTACACAAAGTAGAACATGTTTGTTGACAAGACCATGTAGACAGAATGTTGGTTATGTGTCTCTTTCATTATGATGGGTGGGGGGCAGGGAGGAAGATTTCTCCATCCTGAGGTGAATAGAAATGGGTACATGTGTAGGCTTGTACCGTACTTACACTGCTTTGGTCATTGTAACTTTCTCGTTTAATCTTCTTTAAAGAAAATTAAAGTACAATGAAAACTGTAACATGGATGTAAATACCTTTTTTCTATTTTCCTTGATATCTTATGGAGTATTATGGAATAGTGACAATTGTGTTTTAATTCTGCTAAATTTGTTTCTTTTTGAAATGCTGTATACCTCCACTTGGACTGCATGTTCTCTGTTAACTATGAAGCTTAAAAAGGCATTAGCAAGGAAAAAGGTGCCCTTGACTCTGGTGTCATTATCAGGAAAAAGTAGAAATCTTCATGTTGGATAGTCATATTCATGGGTCTGTCTTTCATCACTTTCACAAGGATTTCATCCTAGAAACCAGAGGATTAAGATCAAACTTTTACAGTTCCTAAAAAGTGAATATTTATTCCATGCACCTCTAGAATTTACTCTGCACCCAAGTTCGTTGTGCTCGATAATGTTGCCTGTTTTTAGGATTAAAGGTCTGGCCTATCGAGACCTAAAAACAATCAGGACAGACACCAAGGGATGTCTTGAGTTTGATTTTATCACCCTCAGAGGAGAAGGGTGATTACCGTTAATACCAACTGACTGTTGATTGTGGAAAATAATGATGAATTTGTTTCTTTTTTTCTTTCAAAATTATATGGGTGATCTGCAGCCTGTGTGTTCCAGGGTGTAATAGTTCCCTTAATTAATTGAATAATCATGCAATTAAAGCAGAGCATGCTTGTGTAAAAAGAAGTGCTTCTCTCCGAAAAGTCACAGAAATAGAGTACAGTTTTGGAGATGTGGGACTGGAATTTGTGACAGGAAACACATATTCCTGCTGGATTTTATCTGGCCAGATTTCATGCAAGGTAAATGCATCTCAATGTGTGTTACATTTTGGGGTAGGAATTACGCTATATGCTTAGTGATCAGAAGTGTGTCATTGTCTTCTTTCTAGGCTTTAATTCAAAGAAAACAAATATTACCTGTTTGTTCACATATGCTGTGCAAATTGAAAAACTCATGTTGTTTAGATGTGGTCGAGAAACTATTGCAGATACATACAGAAGTTAAGACAAACAACTTAAAGTTAACATTTGGTTAGAAAGAGAATCTACATAGATTAGGCCTCAATTGAACTGGTTATAATTATCTTGTTATGGACCTTGCATCATAATGTAACCATACGTTCACATCATAGATTTGTGAATATGTGGATTTCTTTACATTTCTTCCCCCCCCCACTGATGAGTTTATTTTACCTCGTCCAACATGCAGCCAAAATGGATTCTAGCACTGTGCCCCTGCAAAGGCTAGTCTTGCTCTTATTTGTCTTTCACTCAGGATCTAGCAATGAATGCATTAGTGTGATGTGATCAAAGGGTATGTAAAACCGATGCTGAATAACCACGCTTGGGAGTTGTGAGGATAGTATAAAGTATGTACAATCTCACATTAGGCATACTAAAACTAAATGCACCTGTCTAGATGTAGGACCTTTTATGTAAAACAAAATTAACCTGATCATATATTCTGGGATTATTGGCAAAAGCAATATTAACCATCGTGTCTGATCATTATTACATTATCATCACATGATTCTTCATATTAGGATGGGTATGGTTCATAAATTCTAATACTATAGTGTGCATGATGTACATCTAATGGTGTGATTGTAGTTGTCAAGATCGATTGTCAGAAAATGATTTTGGTGAGTTCATTTATGCGCGCAGCATTTTGAAGTGAAAATCCTTGAAAATATACCTCGACATAAAAGGTTCCAGTTTTGCTTTCCTATTAAGTTTGAATTGTGGTTTTAAAGATTTTAGTTTCTCCTAATAATATGAACTATTATTTCAGTCTGTACCCCTCAGTGTGTCACTACTAGCTCTTCAAGTTGGCTGTGATTGTTAACTTAGGAGGACGTGCAGTATCAGTTTGTATGGGAGGCTTTTTCTTTCACTTCGAATGCACAGGTTCGTGCTGCGGTAGTTAAAAACCACAGATGGTTTGATGGCTGTGTTTATCAGTGCCCACTGGAGTATGTTTACAACTCACGTAAACATTCTGAGGCTGCCTGTCCCTGCTGCTCTTCCCTTACATTTATCAATTGAGTTCATCACATTTACTTGCATAGAACTGATAAAAAAAAAAGAATGAAAGATCTCTCCTGTGGATTTCCTCCCTGCTCTCCTGACTCTATTTGGCATTGCATAGTGGATCCATTACACATGGAATTATGGTTTAAAGGACTTAATAGTACATAGGTGGTGGATTCGTTAGATGGTGGATCGATGGTAACCTATGGTACTGTAGATCCAATTCACAGTGCATACTCCCTCACCTCATATAACCTATATGCATTACCTTATTGACCATGGTCTAGCATCTGGCAATTTTGTGTGTACGTGAGTATGTCACTAGCGGATTCCCAAACCAATGAGTTTTTGGGGATTTAGATGGAAGATACATAGTAATGGATCCCATGATGCTATGTCATGCATGAATCTGACAGATAGTGCAACAGATCCATGATGTTGTGGAGCCATATTTAAAGATGGTCGAGCCATAACTTGTAGATCCATCCAAAAAGTGATGAATCCATCCATCCATTTATGTTGTAAATCCTTTACTTGGTGAATCCTTATCATGAAGTATCCACTATGGATCCACTATCCACTCTTAGGTTGAAAAATCACCGCCCAGTAGTCGGGAGGCGGTGCGGATCGTTATGTGACGTGATGACATATGCCACTGGTTATTTCTGAAACCACAGTCTCGGAATGACTGTGGATCCATAAAATGATGGAATTATAATATTGTGATACAGATCCATTTACCTGGTGAATCCATAGCATGGTGGAACCATATATGGAGGCAGTGGTATGCAGTAATATCCTTTTTTAAGGGCAGTTTACTTCCACAAATCAGTAAGTTTAGTGAACAGAAGTTTGTACTACTGTATACAGACTTCACTTGCTTGTTTTCATGTTGTGTTGATGTCTTTGCTTATGATTCACTTTTCAATGTACATTAACCTTAAATTTGGGATAAAGGGCAAAGCTTTGAATAATCTATCATTCTGCATCCACAAACATTCCTTTTAAAAATATGGGTGTTTCCTGTATTAGACAAACGCCCTATTTCCCTTAAACGTAGATTCTGACGAGTTTCACATTATGGGTAAAATATCTGTTGGTTAAGATAATTGTCAGTTATATTGATTGTGCAGTGAATGATTAAAACATTACTGTGGCTTCTAAATTGAAGGCACTCAGTATGCACTCTGCTTGTAATTTTTGTTTCATGAATTTGCTTAAAAACTTCATAATTTGCAGTAAATATCGACAGTATCTCTCAAAGAACTGTAATGTATTGACCTTGTTATAATTTAACTCCAGATGCTTTGTTTTTTTTTTCTTAGAAAAGGACTGTTCACATCTAATTGTCCACAGTTATCATTTAAGTTTTTTTTCTCCTTAAAACATTAACTTCGTAACCTTTTACCCACTCTAGCTCTTTGCTGTGGCTGGCCGTGTGAAAGATTGCTATGTTTGAAGTGAGTTGAGAGTTACAATTCATTCAGTATGGGTGGTTTGCCTTTTAAAACGGCTTTTCTCGGTTTCCCAGATACCCATGAACTTTGCTCTTTTCTCATTTTGATAAACATTAACCCAACATGAGTTGTTATTCACCCTGGCTTGATCTGTAAATGCTAGGACTCATAATAAGGCAGTTACTTCAAGAGAGCGGAAGCATCCACAGCTCAAGCTCGCTTATTATGCCAACAGCTAAATAAAGTGGATTTTTTATTCCATCTTGAAAACCCCATAATTTACTACAATACAGGCAACATCTCTCGTGGGTTTTAGCTTTAGGGAAGTTATACAAGTTAATACAGTAAATTTGTTATAATTGCATGTATCCTGCCTGGTATTATCAGCTGGTAATCCTGGTATTATCAGCCCATAATCTGAATATAACCTGCTAATTTGCCAGAGGGATGGTCACTCTGAAAACTTGACACCACAAGTTTGTGTCAAATTTCTCACTGTTGCTTGAATGCAGTATGTTGAAAAATCCTACTCGTGGAGTGAAGTGCATATCATCATGTGCTATATATTGTGTTAAATTTAGTATTTTGTAGTAAGTTGTGATTAAGTTTACCTATCATCTGTGTTGCTGATAGTGTTGTGTGAGACCTAGTCGTTTATCCGGCTAAAAAAAATAATTGGGCTTCTGAAATTCAACCGTACCGTAGGTAGAAGTATTGACGTGATTTCTAGATTAATTTAAGAAAGCCAGCAGGTTTTTGTGAGCTATTGGATGCTGCTGGTTTGTGTGTGACCAATTCCTCAATGCCAGCTCTCAAAATAAGTGCAAAATTGAAATTCATTCATCTTCCTCGAATGCCATTTTATTTCCATTACTTCAATAAGATTGTCATTATGCCATGTTAAATATTTATGTCAGTTGCAAACAAATGCCCTATGGTTGAAATGCAGAGTGGGTTTTGACACAGAAGTATTGAATGCACTCAACAGTGAATACTGTGACAACACATCCCTGGCTTGGTTTGTTTTAGTCGCCAGTTTGATGGATGAGGTTGCATTCTGCTTCGTAGATCAAAGGTCACGACTAGGCCTTTGTGCATTGATATTATAGAAAACTGATCAAATATCCCAGGATTGAGTAAATAATGTAGTTGAGCATATATGGAAGGGGAATAAAAATAAATTTGGTCTTTTGTTCCCACCAATCTTCTTGTTTGTCTGTGGTGCCATGTTGCCCAAGAGATGGACAAAACTTTGTTTGAACGTCATAACTACCTAAATTCCAGAGGAGGGGGGAAGGAGATGTGTGGAGGTAATTATTTCTATTTGGTTCTATTTTCTACTGCATGTCTTTTAGGAACAGTTGTGTTTGAATTTACAAGTGTATATAATAAAAAGACAAAGGGAGAGCTAGGAGGATGGGGGGAGTGGTGAAGGCACTACGTAAAAACTGAGGTCAGCGAAAGCAACAAACGGGAAAACTGTAAAAGGGTGGGCAAAGATCCAGGGAAACCAACAAAAGTTGTTGTGTGTTCGGATAGGTGATGTTAACATTGCCCCCATCCCACCTCCCGTAGATGAGGATGATGGATGTCAGATGAAATGTGCTCACTGTACTATTGTGTTGAACGTTTCTTGAACATTTTGTTTCCTATGTATGCTCTCTTCCTTCTGCCAAAGTAACCTTCACATGTGTTTTACCTACCATTCACTTCTCTGATCAACTTAGACACTGCTCTTTAGCAACAGTAACATGTATGTTAGATGGATCATCACCTATAAATGGATAGGTTCACTGGATGTGAATGTGCAGCATGTATACTTTTTTTCATCTAATATATGTAGTGGTACAGGTATACGTGATGGGTACNNAGTATTTGTTGCTCTTTGATCTTGTTTTCCCCTTTTTTTCCCTGACACTGTTTCTGAAAGAAATGTTGATCCACCAGTGTTCTGTTTTAATACCATTTAGTTATGGATGACCCTTTGACATTTCCTTATGCCCTCCAGAAAGGCATCTTACACTCACCGTTGTTATCTCATATCAAAGGTATCTCTGCATGAAGAGGGGAGAACATTGGATCCTGACAGCAATGACTTACAATGATTTGTTCATTCATATTTAACACTCACACCCACATACACACGCATACATACACTGGCACACATACACTGCACACACAAAAGAAGAAAAAACAAAATGCAAGGGGAGGGTAGGTATGTAACATGTATTCACCGTATTTGTATTAGTGTTATTGTTGCACATTGAAGGGAACAAATCCTCACCACATTTGATCTTTAGCAGAGTGTTGATGTATACACATACATTCAGGACACATATTGTTACCCTGCATTACGTTGTAGGGCCTAACAGTTCACAGTGGGAGTCCCGAGTCAAGCATATCATCCAAAATTTATTGACACATTGTCAATGTGCTTTTAGTGTCTTTTCTTTTCAAAATGCAGAGTTTTATGAGCCAAAACTCTGGAACACCATGTTGATATTGGTTCAGATATTTGATTAGCTATACATCGGGAACTGTTACAAACTCACTGATTGCAGTAGCTTCGTTTGATTCTGTCCGATAAAAATAAAAGCTCAGGAGAGAACAGTACACTGAATAAATCCAGAGATGACAAAGCTGAAAATACTACTGCGACGATGAAAGGTATTATCAGTGCTTCTAAAAATAGGAAGAGTCTGTTTTCTTCGCTTTTGAAAGTTAAAAGTTAAGTAAAAGCATCCCACGGTGGTAAATGCCCTACAGGTGAAGTCGTTAAGTTTTCATCTCTCAACTCATCAGAGCTCTTTTAATCGTTTTGGTTTAATTGGTCTTCCTGGAGAACTCGCTGAAAGTGATTATAATGTAAAAACAGCAGTGTTTTGACGAAGAAAACGGCGGTAAAGAAAACAAAAAAAATCACCATATTTTTCTCTCTAAGTGGAGCACTTGATGACAGAATTTTTTCATTGGCAGATCATTTATTATCCTAAATATGTTGGGGAAATATGCTTGAGCCCGATTTGGAAAAAGAAAGAGCAAAAAGTTATGTAAAAACCCGTGTCACAACTACCCATATTCTCCTTTAAGAAACAGAATGAATTGTCAATATTCAGTGAATATGCGTCCTCTTTAATTGTCTTTACTCTGTAGTAGCACCATGTGAGCCTCTCTAGATTCACTATATGGTTTCTGTCAAGGTGGGATTACACACCAAAGTAGAATGATTGTAAATTCTAGTTACTTCACTGATCCTCATTGACCTTTCTCAACATGGCCGCCCCCCCAGTCGACTGTGCCAAGAGTATGCATTGTTTAAAGACATCACATATCGTGAATGCACAGTATTTTGTCTTCCATGAAGTAAGCGATCTCTATCTTTGTAGTCCTCGTCAGATTTGAAATCTCTCAGATCCGACAGTCTGTGACACGTGAACAGAAGATAAGACTTGCATCACCACATGTGGTAACTCAATCTTTCTCTTGACATTTCACTCGTCCTGACCGTTCTTAACGAAATGAAGCTGAGAAAGTTAAGGGGAAAGGTAGAAATCCTAAAAACTAACTTTATCTCTCATTTTCGAAGCAAAAGTCTTGATTTGCCTTGTTGTAGCTTACAAGTTTAAAATTTTAAATGCTCTTGTTTCATGTCATTGATATCCCAACAATGAACGATCATTGCTTTCCTTTCTTTCTGATTGTTGTTTTGTATTAGTCAGGAGCCCCTTCTTTTGTTTTAAGTTCATGTTCATCCTACCTGATCTCTCTTCGACTGTCAATGAGATATTGAATGGTCCCGTCAGTATCGTCTTTCCCAGTCTGTTGATAAATTGATACCATCTGTGTTTATTTTACAGGGCCACGCTCTTTTTCCTCGACTGTGTTTCAGGCTGGATATATACACACATTGGTGCTCATGTTCAAAACCTGCTCTATATATCTCCGATGTTTTCTTGAACCTTGTCAAGTTTATTGACTTTCTCATTCTGAGTCATCCATGTAAGCTGAAAGTATTTGTGGTATTTTGAAGTGACATACAGATTAAAATGTGAACAGTCCTCGATCTACTTCAAGATCAGTGACTACGATCCAGGTTCACAGTCTGTTTTTAGCCAGACTGCGTGCAAATTTAGCTGTGGTGCTGTAATAAGTCTGTAATATGATGCTCATTATTTGCCAGCTGAGCAAAACATGAAAAGCATTTACGCCCAAGGGATAAATTTTTAGCAATGATGTGGGATGTTGCTTGAACTGCATGAGAGAACACATTTAGGAATTCAGAGAAGACAGGATCTATGGAATAAATTCATAGTAGTGCCGTCAGGTAGAAACCTGCCGAAAATTTCCGTGTAATATCCAGAATGATAATATTCAGTTCGCTCCTGTGTCACTTGTCTTTGGAAACTTCTAAACCATGTACCTACTAAACCATTTACTTACCATGTCTGTTTCCCATAGGTAACATGTTCCTACTAGTGACTGGCTCTCTCTGATATGGATCCTGTATACACCATATTCACTCCATAGATATATACTTACCCCTTGTTCGCACTAATGCATTGTTCCACCCCACATAAGGTGCACTTGAATGAAATGGTCTAGAGGGCATGGTGTCAAAATAGATTTTGATTGCACTTTGAGATAGGTCAAACTTAATGCACGAGTAAGCGAGGGGTAAGTCCAGCCACTTGTGAATACCCACATCAGTGAGTTCTGAGGAAATCACATTTTATCATTCTCTGGGTTATGCAGGATGTATCATTGCAATTACCATAATTTTCTTTACTCCACAATTGCATGCAGTGCCCAGCTCACTCACTATCATTTCTGATAAAGGGGACTAAGCTGTGATACAAGTATTGAAATGGATGGCAAGTAGTTCTACTCTAGAAATGGTACTGAATCCCATGAATTTATTTGTCCACAATGCAATCGCCTATGTGTGGAAACCCACCTCTATTAACAGTAAACTTACAGGTATCTATTATTGATACTACCTTTCCTATACTTGAATTGCTTCGAAGGATGCTGGTGGATAAGAAATCGCTCATCCGGGGAACCTTGTGCCTTAAATAAGTAAACTACCAGAAACCGTCCTTATTCCTCAAGGGAACGTTTCCGATCCATACTTGAGAGTATGAGAGCCTCAGTATAGTACAATTTCCAGTCCTGTGGTAAAGTTGGATACTTTCATAAGATATGGTTGCTTAACCAAGCTTTTTGTTTATCTATGATGAATTTTCTTGTCTAAGTGTCCATGGAATTTTCAAGGAAAAGTGCTGTGGAGGTCAATCAGGCAGAAAGGCTGCACAGGCGGTAGCGAAATAGAACGCTTTTTTCCAGTGAAACCCACTGAGGTTTTTGTAGCCATCGGATGTTCTTTTTTACTGTGCTAGACATCAATGTTGTTTTCTTCATTTTTTTTTTCCCTCCATTTCTGTATTTGAGTTTCGTGGTCGGCATAGTTACAATATTTACAAGTTTTC